>JAOEHY010007155.1:0-31002 GCA_025447955.1 Psilopsiagon aurifrons | reverse complement strand
TCTCTGCAGGGCTGCTCTGAATCTCTTCTCTGCCCAACCTGTAGCTGTGCCTGGGATTGCTCTGACCCAGGTGTAGGGCCCTGCACTTGTCATGGTTAAACTTCATCAGATTGGCATGAGCTCACCTCACAAGTGTGTGAAGGTCCCTCTGGATGGCATTCCTTCCCTCCACCGAACCACCCAGCTTGGTTTCATCGGCACACTTGCTGAGGGTGCCCTCAATCCCCCTGTCCATGTCACTGACAAAGATGTTGAACAAGACTGGTCCCAACGCCAATCCCTGCAGGACAGTCATTCATTACTGGTCTCCAGCTGGACACTGAGTCTTTGACCACAACTCTGTTCATGCGGCTATCCAGCCAATTCTTTATCCACCTAGTTGTCCATCTATCAAATTGATGTCGCTCCAATTTAGAGACAAGGATTTCAACTGGGACAGTGTTGAATGCTTTGTACAAATATATTTGCACAAATATATTTATATTTATAGTATAGTTATAGTTATTACATATATTTATAATACAACTCTTGATCCTTTCCTTCGGAACTTCTGCCTAGTTGTATTTTCCTGTCTTGTGTGCTGCTCTTACTTTCATCTAAGTACAGTTTTTGTTCTCTTTTTTACTGAGCTACAGCCTAGTTTTTTCCAACCATTTCTCCAATTTGTCAAGATCATGATTTTTAAACCATTTTCTCCAATTTCCTCTAGTAACAATGATTACTTGACGAAATGGCTGATGACAGTATCTCTACATCTTTCAACACCTGCACCGTTAAATTACTCTAAAGCTCATAAAACTGCCTGATGCCATATATAAGAGAATTATGGTGTTTTAAAATTGTGATATAGATGTCTTGATAGATCTGGAACGACAGAATGTTATCATTCCCAAAAAACTACTTGATTTTCCTTTCATGCTTTTATTTTGCGTAATACCACTATTAGTATAGAACATCCTTAGAGTTGGTTTTGACCTATTAATATTTATGAGATTGGTGCAGCTACTGTTCTCAGTTTGTAGGCACCTGTGGAAGCAAAACAAATTAGAAAAGAAAAAAAATGTTTTATGTGGTATTAGCTTAAATGATCTCATATTACACTTTTTGTCATGGTTTAAACCCAGCCGGTAAATCGGCACCATGCAGCTGCTTGCTCACCCCCAACACCTTTTCCCTCCCCAGTGGAATTGGGGAGGAGAACTGAAAAAAATGTAAGCCCCATGGGTTGAAATAAGAACAGTTTAATAACTAAAGTATAATGTAATACTACTCATAATAATAACAATAATAATGATAATGGAAATAACAAGGGGAGAGAATATAAAACTAAGAGGGTAAAGGAAAAAATAAAACCCAATGAACCCAGTAATGCACAATGCAATTACTCACCACCCACTGACTGATACCCAGCCCATTGTTGAGGAGCTATCGGTCTCTTCTGGGTGACTCCCCCCAGTTTATATACTGGGCATGATGTTCTGGGGTATGAAATACCCCTTTGACTGGTTTGGGTCAGGTGTCCCGTCTCTGCTCCCTCCTGGCTCCTTGTGCCCCTCTTCACTGGCAGAGCATGAAAGACTGAAAACTCCCTGATCAGGGTAAGCACAACTGAGCAACAACTAAAACATTGGTGTGTCATCACTGCTGTTCTCGGACTAAAGCCAAAACACAACACTGCACCAGCTATGAGGAAGAAACTTAACTCTGTCCCAGCTGAAACCAGGACAACTTTCAAGGTGGGTTTTCCTTCTATTTCCTTCTATTTCAGGGGGAATATTTCCTTCCCAAATTCTGGTACTTAGAGCCACAAAAGCACTGCTGTCCTGAAAGCATGGCTTCTGCTGAAGACCGCAGAGTTTATTATTTTCACTGCTGGCAGTAGAGCTGGGAATGGAAATGGCTGCTTAGTATAATGTTGCTTCCTCTGAAGAGGAAAACTGTATTGACTAGCAGAGTGCTAAAATGGCAGCTTAACCTGTGGAGATCAACATTTACAAGGCTTAGATTGAGGCAGAGCTCATGTATATCAGGAGGCAACAGCCTGTGCAGACACCCATTCAGGTACTTAATGATTTTGCATAAAGGCCAGAATGGGAGAAATCTAAACCAACCATTCAAAAACAGAGATGGAAGGAGAGGAGAGAAGAATTTGGACACTTTATTGCACCTCTTTCCATTAGGAAATTTAACTGTCTTCTCCTAAAGCTGTCATCTTTCTTTCAGAGGATAAGGAAAAGCAAGTGCTATTTGAAAAATCTATGTCTGGAACTGCCACCCAAGCTCCCCCATTCCTTTTGGCAAATAGCAGTGCACTAAGACCCCTCTCATAGCCTATCAATAAACAATTTGAGTAAGGTATTCAAGGAGGAAACTGCCAGCAAGAAAGGAGCAAATGGTACCTTCATTCCCTTCCACTGGAGATGCTACACCTGATATTGATTCATTTTTCATAAATTTACCTGAAAGTAGGCTGCACATGGGTTATAGTTCTAGCTTCAAGTTCCAAATTCCCCCAATGAAATTAGCCCTAAAGAAATATATATGTATTTTTTTTGTTCAAATGTTTTGATTCAGATTCTGTAATTCAGCCCCAAAGATGACTGTATCTATGGTTTTCTTTGATGAGATTTATAACTTGCTTGACAAAAGTAACCGGTAAATTTGGCCTCTCATAAGATGTTTGATTTAGTACCATGTCTGAGTCTTATTACAAAATTAGTGTCTTATAAACTAGTAAAGAACACAATAAATGGATTAAGAGCTCACTAATTGGCAGATGCCCAAGTGCAGCTGTCAATGAAGAGTCATATTGAAGTGAGGAATATTCTAACAGGATGATACTTTTTGCAGAGATTAATTTAATAGTGTTTTATTAATGTTTTCAAATAATACACAATGTTATGGCTGGTAAAATGTGTGGATGACACATAGATTGCCAGAATAGAAGATAATAATGATGAAGACATCCAACTTGTCTGTCTAGACCCACTCAAACAAATGATCTTTAAAAATACCAAGATTCTCTTGACCAAAGCATCTGGACCATACCTATAAAATAAATTACTGCATATGGGATATGCATAGGGATCAGTGAGAAGCACACAGGATGAGGTGAAAGGAGGGGGCTAATGAATTCACTGTAAGGGTGTAAATAGTGTAGCAGAGGTTCTGAAGGAGAGAGTACTTCTGTACGTGATGCTGGTGAAGCCAGCACCTGAAGAGTAGTACAGAAATCTCCAAGGATTTTCACTATCTTAATACACAAGCAGCAATCTTGCTCATTGCCTGTTTAACGCCATATTGTATTGTTCCTGTGTGTAACATCTGTTGCATAAAGTATATGAGGTGTTTCAGGAGCAAGAGAGTGCCATAACCACTGGGAAGCACAGTATTAGCAAGTTTAGCTACTCCGCAGCCTGATCTAGCATACAAAACAGAGACGGGAAATGTGTACCTCCGCAGGGCAAACCTTAGTCTTCTCATTGTTAAGAGCATTTGCTGCATATACCCTGTTACACAAAGAGTGGGCAGGGAAACCATCTGTGGGTTTAAGGTTTAAGACTTCTTGGTATTTTTGGGAGAAAGAGAGTATTAATAAATTAATTCCCATCAGCAGACAGGCTGTGAATCCTGACTGAAAAACATGATTTAATAGCCCTCCCTAGAGGATGTGTTTAGTCTCCTAACCCTTTCACAACTGCACAGTGAGGCCAAAAATACACTGCATTTATTCAACAGGACTTGACTTGCCTATTACATGACAACTGGAAAAGCATTCTTTATTCTAATCAAAGTATGTGCAAGCACTTGTCTCACCAACAAGGCCTGATGTTCAGCTGTGTGTTTCTGAACTTTTTGACAGACTTAAATTAGTTAAATATACAGTTTTTCAGTAAGAGAAATCTTTCCAAACACACCTGATTATTGACATTCTTAAAGAAAGACTTATGTTTGCATGGTAAAGTAATAAGTTAAAAGTTCATTATAAATCTTCAAATAAGCTTTCTAACAGTGAGAAAGACCCACAAGGTATCTCTTTGCTTACTACAAACAAGATAACAAAGATAAATGACACATTTATCAAGATAAAACAAGATAAATGACACATTACCGATTTGTGCTTTGAAGAGTTACCCTTCCTCAAAGCTATTTTCTTCAGATTACATAGCTGAAATAGCATACATAAACTATTATTAAGAATATAACAAGTTATTAAATATACATCTACTGTTCAATGTCCTTGGAGCCACAGCACTGCTGAACATCAAACTTTTGAGTTTCTTTGAAAACACAGAGATGTGTAATATGTTTTTTTAATGCTAAGACTTCCCAGTTAACTGATTTAGGCTTCTCAGATAAACATTTCAGACTCACGCATAAATGCACGACAAGATAAATTAATATTGTTACTTTACTAAAAGAAGCTCTTTCTTCCACTAAATTATGTATTAATGCCCAAGGTCCAAATACTGTCTTGAAAACTTTTAGGTACTCACCCAAAAGTATACCTGCTTTCTTATTGCATGGATGATATTTAAAACAGTCATACTAAATATCTTCACAAATACTAAAATATCAAATTTTGACAAATAAAATAAAATGGTCAGTACTATATCCTCCCTTGCATGCTTGCATCTGAGAGGAAGGCTACTACAGGTTGTCCCCATATCAGAAAAAATCTGACCTAAAACCCTAACCCTAACCAGCCCATGTGTGAGAGCAGGCAGACATACGCCTTTGTGCTAAGCACACACTCTTGTTCTCCTCCTAAAGCAGGCAAGAGATGAGAATGACCTTCTCTACCCAGCTGGAAGGGGGCACTGCCTTCACATTCAAGGAGAGAGAGAAGTGCATGGAGGTTATGATCACAGTGAAAGCTAAAGATATGTCAGGACATAAAATGTTTATGCATTTGTTCTTCAAAACAAATGTTTTGAGTTCTCCTCTATAGCCTTCCAGTTCTTCCAGGAGCTCCATGCCATCCAAGCTGGAAACTCAAGCTATAGCCTGCTCTTTTGCTGAATCCTTTTTGGAGAGACAAAATGAGAGACCATGGGCTGATGTCATGGAGATGGGAAACATAATGCAGATCCTCTCAAAGGAGCCACAAAATCATGTGGACCTGTGCTGTTATTGTAAATTCTTCCTTCTCTTGTATTTTCCATTGCATTTTTATTTATGGGTAACATGCTCATTCCTCTAGCATGAAATTAAGCCAGCTCCTAAACATACCAAGTTTGTTCCCTGTAATCCCAGAGGAAAACTATGATTAATATACAGTGTCTTTATGCAAGAATTTAAACACAGTAGGAGTATAGATACTGAATGCCTTTTAAAGATCCAGCCATCCTAAATCATTGATAAATACAAGTCCAGGAGATCATACTGCTGCAAATAACATCAGTGAGGTGAAATAGATTGCTACGATTAGCAATTTCTAATGGATTCCCATAGAAGGAATGATTGATTTCCAATTAAAAAGCCTGGTATTCACAATAGGGAAGCTACCAGCTGCTTCTGTTTAAGAAGGTTCGAAATTTATAAAGTAGCTTGTGTACAGCATTTTCTTTTCCTGGTGTTGATTCTTTGAGTTATCTTTTAACCACTACTGACACCATTTGTTTTTTGTTCATTAGCCTTAGGTGGCCCTACCACAGAATCCTCCTAACAAACCAAGAAAATATTGGTCAAATCTGCAGAGTAATCATTGTAACCATCCACCCTCCATGGAGATGTGACAGGATGATGGTACAACATGTACTCAGAAGTACAGACAATTGCATGGCTGGAGCCAGAGGAAGGTAGCGTACCAATGTGCAGGAGGGCAAGAGCTATTTGATGTGTTACAAGCTCAGGCAGTTATAAAAAAACATAAAGGAGGGCTTTTAAAACTGATAGAGGAGCAAACTGCCATTCTGATATAAACTCAGACCTCTAAGTCCTGATTCCTGTTGAAATAGATACTGCCTGGCCACGCCTGATTTTCAGGCTCTTCTGATGATACTCTTGGTCATTCTGAAAAAGTGCAAATTCAGATACATCAACAATATGCAGGCTTTGGCTCTAGATATGCACCCTGTCCCTTCTGAAGGAGAGCCATACACATCTTGGTCTATCTCCAGATTTCTGTGACTGACTGCACAGCTGGCCATCATAGAATTGTAGCATTAGAGTAAAGCTGCAGCTCACACACCGAATTTGGTATCCTAATTCTCTAAATGCTTTGCTGCCATCTTTTTCTCACTTTCCTTTTGCTCTTTTGCCTCCTTTAAAGTCTGTACATACAAAGACAGATGTAATTTTCAATTACAGAACTAGTGAGTACCAAAATAATTGTCTGCTGACCAGTGCAAGCAGCAAATAGTAAGTCCTCCTCTGCAGACTGGTGGGCCAAGAATCAGAGCTGTATCTCCATTCCCTCATAAAGTCATAGCTCAGAGCAGAGGTCTATGTTATTGATACTAGCCAACCAAATTACAGTAAACAATGAACACAATCCCAAAAGCATAAGTAAGAAAGAGCTGTTTTGACAAATTCTGACCAGTCTCACCGAGAACAGGGAAAGAAAGGAAAGACAAGCTTCATGATGAAAAAACCCCGAAGGCTTAAAACAGTACCCTCCCATCCTGCCTGCCTCCTCATGCAGATATAGGCAGTATCTGATGATCTCTAATGCTGGGCTATAGTAAGGAATCCAAATAGAGGGATATTAATCATCTGTGCTCAGGAATTATGGACCTCTGTGGATGTCATGGAGGTAATAAAGCTGAGGGATGAGTTGCTTTAATTTATAGAGCAGGTGCAAGCATGAACTAAACTTTAAAGAAGATTAGTCCTACCTTTTAAGATGGCAGTTAATGATATGGTTATTTTTCTAGCTCAGTAGATCAACAAGTGACTTATAGCATCCGGTTGTCTTTAATCTTGTTTGAATGAATCAGTGAAAGGAACCAATATATATTTGCTATCTATGACTCACTGACAGAAAACTTATTCAGATAAAGCAGCTTCAATCTAAGAGTTTCTCTTCCATGAGAAATTGTGGTAGTTTGCCGTTTGAGTTTATTCTGACATAGAGCCAAACATGACCTGAGAACAAAACATGACCTGAGACTTCCTTAAAACCAATATTGTTAATAATTCAGACTCATAATATCATTTTCATGTTAATAATCAGCATAGTGGTTTTGATTAAAAAAAATACTTTAACCATTTTAGTTGTGCGTTATAAACTCTCATAAAATCAATTTTAAATCAAAGCCATTTTGCGAAGGAAGATCAAAGACAAATCACTTTAATGAAAATTCTCTGGCAAATGAAACACTGGAAACTGGAACATTAAAACCAATACCAGTAATGCTACAAGCCTCTGGTAGTTTTCCTCACAAATAAAAAGCCCCTTTGGGAAACTCTTTCAGCTTGGAAAAGTTGAGAGTTTTATTCTCTGCCTTCCTAATATCACTGCTCTGATGGCATCAATATTTTTTTCCCTATGGTGCAGTAGTTTTGTTCAGTGAGGCTATGTTACAAAATTCCCACAGAAATTAAAACTCATATAAAGTACCATTTATAAAATAGAGGTCTGTGTATCTCAAATCCAGACGAAGGAGCTGTGCTGTATCTGGCCTGTACAGCCCCACATTGTTTAGTGAGTTGAGCTCATAACACAAAATCACTTCTGCAATCTGAAACCCACAAATGTCACTCTGCAAACAAGCAGTGATGAAAAGCAGCAGGCAGGCACCTCTTCAGTAGGCATTATCCAACAAATACTCAACTTTCCTTGATAGGCATTTGTAATAGATAAATTCTTATCTAAGCTTCATAAATAAATAAATAAATATAAACAAAGCAAAACAGTAGTCAGTGTAATTTTTTTTTATTTTTTGCACAAGGGAAAATAATGAGAAGGTAAAAATAATTATTTCCTGTCGAGAATACTCCACATAAACCAAGCTATCTGCGTTTTATTGTCTCTGCAGAGGTGTAAATTGCTGTCATCCTGGGCTTTATATTGCACTGATAAGGTACTTCTAGGAAAGGGAAACTAGGCAGAAAATTGGCATCAGTACACATTTCTCAGGTGCTTATATTAAATTATTACAAACAGAGTATCTTGGAATAATAAACTGGGAAGGGGAGTGTAAAACAGTCAAAAATAAATGTCTGCAGCTGTGGGGTTATGGAAACTTCATTTGATGAATTGCCTTGAAATGGAAAAAAGGAATCATTTACCCTCTTTCCCACCCACAAAAAAGCTCTAACACAGAAAACACCTCAGCATCGAAAAAATTAGAAGACAGGAACCACCAATAAGTGAAGAATAAAGAAATTCTTATATAGTAGATCCATCTGCTTCCCTTCACAATGCAGGGACATTAGTTAGCAGAGAAACTTCAAGGCAATGATCTCGAGAGAACTTAAAGAAAGGAAGAAGAAATGGTAGTAGGTCACATTCTCACTTTCTCTGAAAACCTCTGTCAGATCCTCGACAAAAACAAGTGGCAAAGGATGTTACTCACAGGAATTATGACTTGAGGTCAATCTCAGTTAATGCCTGAATTTTAATTAATCCACACTGCAGTGCAGTTGCCTCTGACTTTTACTAAACCTTATAATGAGGGAGTTTTCTTATAGTGAGACATTAACGCAAGGCTAAATCCACTTTTCCGAAGCATGCTCTCTCATTAAATCAGCTGATTTACATGAATTACTAGGCAATATTTCCTTTTCCCCTTTTCTTAATTCTGGAGCTTGAAGACTGTCATATCCAAAAGTAACTGCAAACCATAACACAAAGAGACTATATATCTGACAGGTATCTTTGCAAGGGTTTTTCCAAACACATGGGCTGAAATGCATGGCTACAGGGTTTTTTTAAGAAGAAAAGAAAGTCAGTGTATGAGGAATTCAATCAAGAAAGATCAATGTAAGCTGCAGTATGCCAGTTACACATTTCTTATCTGGTTTGGTTTTGGGTTTTTTTTCTGCAAACAAGATTATTTATTTCTCCTTGAAGTTTATGCTATGAGCATTAAAAGGATCTAATAATAATAATGTAGGAGGTGATCCTGCCCCTCTACTTTGCTCTCGTGAGACCTCACTCAGAGTATTGTGTGCAGTTCTGGTGTCCTCAACATAAAAAGGACATGGAGCTGCTGGAACAAGTCCAAAGGAGGGCCAAAAGGATGATCAGGGGACTGGAGCACCTCCCGTATGAAGATAGGACGAGAAAGTTGGGGCTGTTCAGCCTGGAGAAGAGAAGACTGTGTGGAGACCTCATAGCAACCTTCCAGTACCTGAAGGGGGCCTAAAGGGATGCTGGGGGGGGGGACTCTTAATTAGGGACTGTAGTGAGAGGACAAGGAGTAACAGGTTCAAACTTAAACAGGGGAAGTTAGGATTGGTTATGAGGAAGAAATTCTTTACTGTAAGGGTGGTGAGGCACTGGAATGGGTTGCCCAGGGAAGTTGTGACCGCTCCATCCCTCACTGGTGGTGTTCAAGGCCAGGTTGGACAGAGCCTTGGGGGATATGGTTTATTGTGAGGTGTCCCTGCCCACGGGAGGGGGGTTGGAACGAAGTGATCTTAATGTCCTTTCTAACCCTAACTATTCTATGATTCTGTGTAATTTTTTTGACAACAAAACAAACTCCAGCTGATAGTATTATGCACAGTTGTACCTTGTATTTTATTCTGAGCACTTTAAGATTTCAGGGTATTTTCTTGTTGATTTTTGGTAGCTTGATCTGAACTGTAAAAGTTCATATGCATTAAAAAATTATAAACAACTATAAATATTTAAATCATTCTATTTTCCAGCATTGTGTTAATTTAGAAACTAATTAAAAGTTTAATATTTTATATTTGAATTTTATAAACTTCCAATTTATACACTGAAGTAAAAGAACTGTGTTTTTTCTCATTAAGATCAGCATTTTGACAACTTGTCTATTTGAGTAATCCTTTATGCAGTAATTCTAGGAACTGGATATGGTAAGATCAATCTGATTCACAGTTTGTTGCTTCATGAGGAAGAATTTACAGGTCTATTACTAAAAAACCCAAAAACTATTTCTTTCCAGAGATTGAAATGAAAAATATTGCTATCAATAATACAATTAACCATTTCCCCCAGGATTACCACTGCTGAAATAAAATTGAAGCAATGACATTCCATTAATGTTTTCTTCATTAAGAATTTTTTTTTCTTAACTTTGGGAAGAGGCAACTTGTTAAACTTTTCACAATAGACAAACCTTAAAAAGTTGTTGTTCTGAAAAGAATGAGTGCACTAAAAAAGCCCAAGATCTCCATTTTGACAGTGTGACGTATTTTTGCTGCATGTGCACTTTCTCGGCTACTAAAGTCCAGAGTTTTCAATAGTTCAGTTGATGGATGAAGAGAAGTGTGATTTATATAATGTATACCAGAATGCAGTGCCTGGGAGCTGAAGGCCTCCATTCCCATGTAGATGACAAAATATGGATATTTTTTCAACACAGTAACTGGGAAATCTGTAGTTCTTGGGAATATAAACCCTCCAGAATTGGCACAAAGAATACATTTGAATATACCACTGAGATTATGTGTGAAATAGAAAGCTCTTGCTTTTGTTCCCTGAAAAAAGTAACATCTCAGTGGGGGGCTAATAACCCTTTTCCCTGATGTGGCATTAGAATAGTCAATGAACTCCAGACGGTCCTAGGGAACATAGTACAGAAGAAGTTAAGCAGCAGAAGAGCAGGAAATATCTGAGGGGAAAATGTGCTACATCTCTGCATTATCTTCATCTGTGAGGACATTCATGACCTGCAGACTTTCAAGAAGTGACAACTCAGAACACTATTGTAAATGTGGAATATATTGGCTTCCTAAAATTTACTGTTGTGCAGAAAGAGGCACTCAGTCTGACCAGAAAATAACTTATATTCTGATATTTCTCATGCTTCTTTCAAAACCTTGATAAAAATCAAGTACAGTTAATCCAGTTTTTAACTGTCCCCCATATATATTTTAGTACAAGCAAGCCAGACAAACACTTCCATGTACAAACACAAAAATATATATGTATTTTAATTTTCATTGGTCATATTTTATTTAACAGAATGCCATTCTTCCTCAGTTGCCAATGATTTATAGTGGTAGTACTCTCCAAAGCAGCCCATTGATCACAGAGAAATGATGATATTTAAATATACAATATAAAGAGTGACATATTTCACAAAGTCGATTTATCTTCAGATTGTAGGTTGCAGCACAACAGACCAAAAGTAAGCATCTGATTAGGTCCAAAAATAAAATTCAAACTGACAACAAGTTGTGAAAAGCAAACTGTTATTGAAACTATACATAGCGAGAACATCATTGATAGACTTGTCCAGGCTTTACAAATCTCAGACCCCCTGAGTCCTAACAATACTAAATTGAGAAACAAACAAATTTTATCCTGAGGATACAAGCACTGTTTTCAAATTACTTCTGTAATTTATTTTTTTATGTGGTGCTATAGTTTTTTTCCCATAAGGCTCCAAAGTAGATTGCTGCATGCAAAATGACCTGTATTCAGTGGTTACTGCTATGCAAGTACTACAGACCACAAGAGCCTTAAGGCACAGGTAGCCAATCTTTCAATTTTAAATGCCGCCACAACTAGCCGTTTATCATTATTCTCGTAACAAACTTGTTTTAACAAATTATGTGAGTGCTTGTACATTACCATGACTGCAGAATCAACAGTTAGCATGAGTCGTGCACAACCTACACTGGGACAGAAGTATTTCCATAATCTGCTGTTGCTTGAATGCTGGGACAGCAGTCCCTACCTGAAGAGTGATAATTAATAGTCAGGGAAGGCAACATCTTAAATCGTAAGAGCTGTCTCAGATGATTGTTTATCCACACCTGTGTGGACTCCTAACCAGAGTCTTTCTTGTATTCCTCTATGATGACATCAGCTGTTGCTCTTATTTTCCATTTCACCCTGTTTATTACCAGAAATTTGGATAAGGGAAATATTTAAAATAGTGGTTGTCAAGCTCTAGTCTGCAGATTATCAGGGTGTTGGGGGTTTTTTACAATTTTATCAAGTTATTCATAAAGTATGAAGCATGTACAGAAGACAGAATGTTGTTAATTGTAAAGGGGTAGAAGAAAGGATGCAGATTTGTAGGATACTTTCCACACAGCAGTCCATAAAGAGAGCTAGAGAACCAAACGGTTTTAAAGAGACATTCTTGTCAAGTTGAATGCTAATTAACTACAAAACATTTATTTTTTTTAAGAGTCAGGTATTCTGTTTGTGCCCTCCGGAATATATTCATCATTTTAGAATCACATTTTCTATTAATTAATTCCTTCTGCCACTGACGTGTGAAAAATGTACAGGAATCTCAGAGAAAACCATATTTAAGGGAAAGCAATTGTACACTAAGTCCCATCAAGGATGCAATGCAACCAAACCCTGAAACTCTTTAAGTTATCATAAACTTAGGCATAACTTGTAACAATCATCAATTTAATATTTTTAGACATTAAGTGTAATGCTTAAAGTTGTCAGTTTCTTTTAAATCATCTCCACTCTGAGTAACTAATGGCTACAATTGACATCACCAGCAGAACTGTTTAAAGACACAGGACGCAGATCACCAGTTAAAGCTTGAGGGCAGCATAATTAGCAAAAGATGCTGAGGTGTGCAGGGGATATTCTCACACTGCTTATACTCACTGCTGCCTACACAGAGTGGGCACTGATACTGATGTCAGGGCAAGACAGGCTTTATTCCAAGCAAGCACTGAATTCTGCCCCAAAATTATTTCTGCAGCAAGGAGCTGCAGAATACATCCCTCCCTTCGCTTCCTACAGAAGGGTTGGTGAACATTGGCTTCTAGCTCCTGCATGCTATGTGATACCTACATCCCAAGAGCCGCTATGGAAACAGCAGCAACAGAGGCAGTTCAGGCTTGGCATGTACAACAGATTCAAATATGTCAAAACCAAGCGTGTGATGGAAAGAGAGAAAGAGAGTGTCTCAACTTTCTGGTGACAGATGTATGGTGAGGTTTGTAAATCCTCTCTCACAGAGCAAGTGAAAGCCTCCCCACCATTACATTAAAATGATTGATCAATTCACTCCAACTCCCTGTTGTTTTCTCAATAGAACTCCCACCTTATGGGCATGTGACTCCTTTCCTTCTCTCCCTGCATGACTTCTTCAGTCAGTCAGGACATGGCACTTCACATGTTCCATCGGGTACAAGGACTGAGTCAGGCCAGGGTGAGGATCTGGTGGCATGCACTGATCCATTAAACCATGTTCACAAACTGCACCTACAATGTCACGGCAACTCAAGCTTTTTTGAAAGATTTAGGAAATTCCACAACGGCCACACAAGGTAGACTGTGTGAAAAATGGAAACTCTGCTCATAACGTAGACGGGGAACACAGTACAGGCTACTGACTGGCTTCTTGGAAGTGCTCATATGAGTTCACTCACATCATTTTTGCCATTCATAGGCTTTCCACTGCAGGCTTGCTTCTGTTTTTTATTTTAATTATAGAGTTTTGTCATCTTCTATTATCTTTCCCCTTGCTTCTGTCTCCCCTTAAATTTTTATTAACCAAGGGACCTGATCTGAGATGCTTGCCTTTAGGCACTGCTGTGTGCTTGCTGATGATGCGACAGCCTCTTTAAGGGATCACAGAAGCATTTCCATATCAAATACAAATCCTAATTAACCCCCACCATTTGACTGCTGCAAACTGACAGATATGCCAATTCTCTGGAAGTGAATTTTCTGCTAACAGCAAAAAGAAGCCTTGTCACACGTTTATTAGAGAGGACATGTTGTAAGTGACTGATTCAGGAACAATAGAGCTGGCTGACCATAGCCCTCACAGGTAAAATACTTTGGCCATGTTTTAACAAATCCATTTGGATTCCACAGTGATACCATCAACTCATATTTTGAACTCACTGCAGAAACTTCTCTTTTTTCTTTCAAAGCTCCTATCATGTGTGTCTGACATATCTGCTATAACTCAAAGCAGTTTACATACAAACACCATTGGAGAATGCATAACAAAGTATAGGAAGTTTGTGACTTACCTTTGAACTTCAGTACTGTCCAGCATACCACAGGTTGTTATTTTTAAACAACAAAATCACTGGAAATTGTGCAATCTAACAGGGGTCAATGCCATTTTGTGACAACAGACCCACAGGAAGGGGAAAAATTAAGATCCCAAAAGTTGATAGGAAAAAAATTCCCACACAACTGAAAGCTGAAATGCAGACTAGAAGGTATGTCCAAGTCAACGTGCTAAATACAGACCCTTGAGATGTAATCTTTTAAGGTTACAAGGCAATACAGGATGTGGAGTTCTATCTACATGGATTGCACTTTCATTTGTGGCCACTTAAGCATGCCTCTAAGTAAAATGCCAATGTTCCTTGTATGGTTAATACCCAATAAATAACTTTCAAGGCCCTCAAAAGGAGATCCTTCCTGACCAAGTTCAGAATGTATCCAAGATGTCATTTTGGGGGTCTTCTTTTCTTCTTTCTGAAGAAAAAAAATACCTTTTTTTCTTCAATTATATCAGGAAGAAAAGCATTTAATTTAAAGGAAGAACCCCCTGTTTACTATTTCCTTAGCAGAAGTGGTAAAATATACATTCAGGTTTAACTCCACAGGAAGGGAGATCACCCCTAGTTTGTAAAATTCTCATAGTAAAATGGTTAGGTAGGTTTCTAAAGAAACTAGGCATCACTGAAGAACCAGACAATCTTCTCACACAAATTAGGGACACATTATTTTGTCCTGCAGTTCACACCAAACTGAGTGATCAAAGTATCATTTTTTTTTGGCATACATAAACACAATGTGAATATGTTCCATTGAGATCTTAATGTCTTTAACTGGCTGTGTTTCTGATTTGCTACCTGAGAAATAGGAGACAAAAGTACCATTCTCAGCACCACAAATACTTGTAAAATTCCTGTCAGAAGGACGTGATACAGCTAGCCATGTGATTGATTTTTCAATACAATCCTTTGAGACATTTACTCTTGCCTTTCACATTGACATTTGTCTTCCAAATTTGTCCTGGCACCCAAATGCCGTTGATAGCTCAGCAGGACGTTCCCCATAGGCAAGCAAAGATTACTAAAACCAAATTCAGCACATCCTCCCAAAACTATTTTAATATTCTTCAGAAAATCCTGAAGCCTGATTTTGAACTTTCCTCTCTTCTGTGCTCTTTCAAACATGACTTTTTCAAAAATCCTGATGAATACATAGACTGATAGTAACAGAAACAATATACTAACAGGGACATGACCAAAGCTTATTGCAAGTTTTTCCCACGTAATTCTAAATGATAGCTCTTATGACACTTTGCAAACTTTTGAATTTCCCAAACAAAACAGGTAAATAAAAGGCGTAAACAAAATACTGTCAGGTTACAATTTTGTCAGATGTGCTTAGGCTTTTCTAATTAAATAATACAAACATTATATAATACAAAGAGCATTCCATGCAAGGTACTGAGCTAAAACAGTTCTTTGAGACATTGAAGCAAACCTGCTCCTCCACATATGAATGACCCCCTCAGGTCCCTTCTATTTTCTTTAATTCCTTATTTAGTTTATGTATGTCTTTACAAATATCTTTTGTATTTAGGCATAGCATGTTTATAGAGTGCAAAACATCTTTTAAAATATGCTATACAGTAAATTTACATTTCTGCAAAGACATCTTAAACTATTTTACAACTAATAACTATTGGGACCCTATGTATATATTGGAGCATAGAGGGACTGATTACGTGGCTTTAGAGAGCCAAGAGACTATTGACATCTCTGATTACAGGAGGAAGGCTTTGGACATGGAAGTTTCCATAATTCTTCTATGCATTTTTAAACATTTGCTTCATTGAAGAGACGCCCTGTGAGGGGTCATTTCTAGATCTTACCAAAGGCCTGAAACCATTGATTTTACACTTTTTTCCTCTTCCCCTCACTTCCCCTTCCCCCTTTCTTTTTTCTCTTAGTTACTTGAGAGGTGTATCCAGTTTTTCCACTAAGTTACTCACATTGCAGGATTTTTTTTTTCTATGCATATTAGCATGCATAATTACAACAAGGTTTATTTACCCAGTATACAACAAAGGTAAGAAATTAAGAAGAATCCTTCCCAAGCATTTGAATTCTATTTTTAGCATTTCAATTCTGCTATAAAAATTAGACATTGATTCCTACGACAATAAAGACTGGAAAAAAATCAGTCCAAATTTAATCTGTTAAAAATTGACCTATCTATAAAGATTTTCTACAAGAAGCAAGGGAAAGGCAAAAATCCTTTATGTACCCTGATGTGTAAAAAAGAAATGCCATATTCTTATCCAAAGTCACAACTGCAGTTACCACTGACAGAATTTGCGTCAGTGAAGTAAAAGCTGCAGCCAAGATCTGTAGCCCAACTCTTTAACAGTGAGGATCTTGTTGAAAGAGTAGGTTTTGTTCTTGGTGAAAGATGAGGTCCCAGTTACACAAAATTATAATATATCCTACTTTCACTTTCTGGAAAGAATATATTAATACTCATTAACTTGAAGTTGAAATCAGTCATCAGAAAACATTACATAAATCACACCTAAGTGCATAAATAAAGGATTTGCAAACAAAACAAATTTATAAGCTTCAAAACAAATTTTAAGCTTCATACAGTTGAGCAGATAGATACACTTTTCTACAAAGATGCTCTGTGGGGACATAAGAGGCATTTGTATTTTCTGACCAGAGAGCTCATGTACTCTGAAGTCAGTGTTGTGCTGGTTTGCACCAAGATTTGGCCCATGTATCTAAAAGCATCCATGAAGATTTTGATCACCAGTGAGTCACAGTTTGCATACGTATGGGATACTGACCAAATCCTGAAGCCCTTACAAGGAGAAAATTTCTAGCAATGTTAGAGTTTTATCTGATGAGGATTTAAAAATCAGATTGATGACAACATACTATTCTACTAACCATAAGAGTGGGCATATACACCATACATTCAAACACAGCACTTATGCAAACCTTAGAGACAAATCGCACATATCCAGCACGATGTTACAAGGTATGTGAAAAACGGGACTGAATAAAAGAGTAAATAATAATTCGTCAATCTTTCAAGTCTCTCAAGTCTCTCTTCTCCATAGAAGTTGTGTTAAAATCACTTCTACTACTGAAAACTTGTAGGACAGACTGAAAAGATGTTCAGGCTCCATATCTTTTCTCTTTGCATTTCATAACATGTGTCTTGAAATTAGAAGAGCAGAAAGGCAACGACTTCTTTAGTTCTTTAATTAAAGTTCTTTAAATGCAGTGGTGTGTTGGGGCATACACTATCACTGTTGCTAATGAACTGTCACGTAGGAAAGCTTTATCAGTGTGCTGCCTGGGCTAATCTAGGATGATGCTGTAAGAGACAGGGTTCTCTCAGCCCTGAGAAATACCAAACTGACACCACAGAAGTTACAGCTAAACTCTTGAGATGACACACTTCCAAGATTTCACTCTCTCACTTAATTCAACCCAACCTACTAAATCTTACAGCTACAATAATCCTGGGTGAGGAGAGGTGACCTACAATCAGTGACCGAAACTTCAGCTATCACTGATGTGACGGAAGAAATTCTTTAAACTCAGGTGCTTGGGAGGCAGGGGTGCTTTGAGCTGTCTCCTCTACCGTGACTAGTACATTCTTAAGTAATCCCTGCATTATTGTAAGATGTGGTCTTACAATACCTGTCTATTCAGATGTCTTGGTGGGCACCCTGTGTCTTCTCACTCTGATTGCAGAAATAAGTTCTAATACAAAATGTCATTCTTGCCTCAGCATACAACAGGCTGCACATGTACCAGCACACAAAGATGACATGGTTCCTGTGGTTCAGGTGATTTATCTAATCCCTAGCAAAAGCTGCTGCCCTTTTGAGGTAAAATGTATTTCTCTAGTATGGCACATGTTCAGTATATACAGTTACAATACAACCAAAACAAAAGTGTCCTAAACACATAGGCTGAGATGTTTGACTACAACTTATTCATATTAATCCTTGCTTGGAGTGGGATGCTGTTGTTCTATGGAAAGTTTTACTCTATTAATAATGACATTGTCTCAATATACAATCTATAATATATCTAAGTACATTGAATAGGTATGATTTCTTGTATAAACCTTCAATTAAATATACTTGTCTAACAATGTCACCTTGTATGCTTGTCAGAGATTGGGAAAAATATATATATGTATCCAGTCTCCCAGTGCACAGGATTCAGTTATTAACTTCTAATCTCTGCTGTCACGCTTTACTTCAAATACCGGATATTACGCTGTATTTAGAAGACTACTTTCTCATTCCAAGGGAGAACAGAGTTCTGGAAAAATTCTTGATGTGCACCCAAAATGCAAGAGAAGTAACTCCAATGTGTCCCACAAGACAACACCCAGATTAGGGTAACAAGCCAGGTTATTTGCAAACTGTAAATGAAAAGTTAAGGAAGAAACCTCACAGATCCATACAGCCAAAACCAAAGCTGTCAAAGAGTTGTTTCCGGCTCATCTGTTACCTTTTTCACAATGCTACATGGTTGATGCTAAATCACAGTCCTAAACCATAACGTTATTTTGGAAATAAATTCCTATGCTTAGGACATATCTGACTGATTACAGCATCTCTAAGTTCTTACATTCTTTCTTTATCCTCATACGCTATGTGAGCATTGCAAGAGAGAAAACAAAACAGCAGCCAATACACTAGCTGAAATATGGCTTCCTATGAGAAGGTCATTTAACTGGCTTTGATATTTTTCTTTGTCCGGTATGTGTTTTTTCTGCATGTATCTGTGTGCATGTGTGAGCTCACACACATTTTCTTCTCTTTTTACGGTGCACTTCACTGACATATTTAATAGTCATTCATTTCCATAGCATTTGTTTACTATAACTTACAAAGTCGACTTGGAGGATTATATTGTATTTACAAACAAGTTGGCACTTACAGAATAAATTGATTCCTATTTATTTATTTTTTATTTTAGTTTTCTTCTTTTCTCCTTTTCTTTTTCACCCAAGTGCATCCAGAATTCAGGCAGAATAGTAAAACCTGCTGCCTGCTGCCATCATGCTACATTAACATAAGTAAATAGGATTCCAGCTGGTACTCTTTCCCAAGGTTTGCTTGTTGCTGAGAGGCAGTGCCTTCCACCTCAGTTCATGTCCAATGTTCAGAAACTGTTAGTCAAGTGAAAGCAAAGGCTGCATGTTTTCTTCCTCATTCTTATCCATGCGTTTCAGCACTCCAGGATCCACAACTGACTGAGATCTGCAGAGGGATAACAAGTTTATTTGATATTTCTAGATCAAGACAAATGAGGGTAAATTTCAGCTTTCTTTTGTCTATTTTAATTTCTGCCAGGGCTTAAAAATAATGGCACAGCATTACTCAATCATCTGATCATTGCAAATGGTTAGAAAATACCCTCATGAAGTGATTGCATAGCTTCAAAAGCTTGTTTGTGGATATAGGAGCAAATGGCAGAATAAAATGGATCCTCTTTTCTTCAGCACCCAAGAGAGGACAAAGTAAGCTGTCTTTTGTACTGACTTAAGCACTGAACCTCTCTACCAGAAGGTTATATGACACCAGGCTGGTAAAGAAGGCACAATTCAGCCACCCAGCTGGCTAATGGCACACTGCATGGCTAATGGCACACTGCAATTAGTGGCATGTGTTAGCTGGAAGCACAAGTTACTCCTTTTCTGAATAGCACTTCAATGCAACAGTGGGACATCCTAAGCCAGCCCTAGGAAATCCTGCCATGGCCAGTAGAATTTATGGAGCAGTGGACCTATCTGTCAAACTCACTTACCAGCCCAACTAAATAGAACAGGAAAGGTTGGTAAAGGCAAATTCAATGACGATTGTAAAATTTTCCCCGGTTCTCTGATTCAGCACTATATGTGAGGGAAAAAGAGGAAACCCCAACCTCCAGCAAAATCAAGATGCTTCAGTAAAAACAAAGTCTACAGTGTTAATGAGGTCTTACATCACCTATGTCTCAGCTTGTCAAAAAGCAGACACTTCTTGGGTACAGTAAAAGCAACCTCTTTTAGACATTTCCTTCAGTGAGATGAATCTCATGCTAGAATCTCATGCCTATTTCTCTTCCTTTCTGTAAAGAAGTTTTGGGTTAGCTAGAGCATACGTATGCCTCTACAATGTAGGCACCTATTTTTGATCAGTGGAAGTGCACTGTTGCTACAGATTTGTCCATTTGGAGGGCTACAGCACTGAGAAAACTGACCTCTCCTAAGATATGCATACAGAGTCAGTTGCTTACTCTTCTAAATTATTATCATCTATGAAAACCCAATGAATGATGCTGCTAGCAGGAGACAATTTGGTCTTTTACAAAAAAATCTAAAGACAACTTCAAAAACACAAAACCCCATCTGAATTACAGCCTAGATGAAAACTCAAACACAAGGACATTTTCTGATAATACTACATTCTCTTACTAATACTAAGTGAAGAAAATTAGCTTCTCAAATCTGATGGTCTTGTGATAAACTTAGTTAAAATTTACTTTTCAATTAAAATTGTACCATAACCCTCATCTAGAACACTTGTCAAATCTCTGAATTTAAAATGCCTTTTTAAAAAAATCTTCACATGGTACCATGACAATGCAAAGCTGATTGAAAATTTGCTGGTGGGAAGCTATACTCCTGGAAAATCCAGTTGATCAAGATAAAAAATGCTATGGAAGCATACTAATTTCAAAGATTCTGAACTGAATGTAAGTAGTAATAGGAGGCTGAGCCTCTTCCTCAGCTGCCAATGTCTGAGCAGCAAAGGTTTCGAGTTCTCATCCAGGGAACTGAAGGGGAGCCAGAAAGGCTGGAAAACTGGCCTCAAATTCTCAGTGAGGCAGTTCTGTCCATAAATTCCTGGGCTTCCAAACTCCCTGATGCCAAGGCAAATGTGAAAATGGAACTGAACAAATCCTGACCTATGGCTTGCAAGCTTAGGAGCCTTAGTGCCTTGAATAAGAAAGAGAAATAATTTTGATTCAGTTTTAAATGAGCATTTACAATGTTTCATTCCATTCAGCAGCAATTTATGAATGAAAGTTTGTAAAAGGAAAAACATTTGTGTAAGTCTACAGCACCTTTTGTCTGCATCTCTCAAATAATTTCACAAACATTACTGAACAAATTCTCACAAAACACAGTGGGACAGGATTGTACTACAGAGTCCCATAGCAGAGGCAAAGGACCAAAGTCACACACAGACATCTGCGAAGTTGATCAACACAGACATCTGCCCTACAGGGCTGGGTGAGAAAAGGATGGCAGGTCTCCAGCTGAATTCCTCAGCCATGAGAGCCACTGGTGGACACAGCCACAGGCTAAACTTGACTGCTGAGACAGCTACCTGGTGCCTCCTGAGGTGAACATTTTCTCCCCAGAGGTCTGTGCTACAGATGGGAATAATTGCTTATCTCCACCACCCTCCGCATTATCAAACTGCCTTTCAAGTAGAGGTCATCCAATTCACCAAAAGTTCAAGAAGATCTGGAGGAATGTCAGCATATATAGCATATGGGGCAAAATGAGTAACAAAGAAATGAATTCTCAGAACTATTTTGGTTCAAGAAGGATATTCTTTCAGATAAATATTTTTAAAAAGACAAGTAAAATAAAATAATTGTTGAAGATCTGCTAGATGCTTGTGATATTTGTTCCAAGTTAAGCACTTTCCATTGACATAGTCAATGTCATAGGTTTTCAGTGTCATAGGTTTTTACTTACTAATAACCTTCTGTACTAACATATAACACTAACTGTTTTTAAACTGAGAAAACCAACCCATCAGGTGCTGAATTCAAGTTTGGGTTGGGTTTTTTTCAGTTTATTTTTTAATGGAAAGTAGTTTGTCTGCTCATAGTCTGAAAAAGTCTGCTCCAAGGGGTCTTCTCAGGCGTTCTCATGATTTTTGGTTGCATCCCTGGATGAAGCTATTCACTCTAATGATTTCATTTTGAAACAGTAAAACTTCTGCATTTCAGCTCTGAAATTCCACCTTTCTCTCCAAGACAGCTTCGCTATTATATCATAATTCTTCTATTACATGCAAATCACATATAAACGCATCGCTCACTTTTCCCCTTCCTCTGGCTCTTCACTGTCCCATTTTCTCTGTTACTTGTATTAATTACATCTGCACCATATGGTTTCAGGACAATTTTTAACTTCTTATCCTAGCTCATTCCCACCCAGTGTCTTGCTATCTCCCACTTTCAATGCATTGTGGGTTTTTTTGCAACACAAAATCCTTAAATTTCACTGTTTCTTTCCTTTTTTATTCCTACAGCAATCTCCTGTTATCTCTTCCCTAGTTCCCCAAAAATATCTCCCTTTAAAACTGTACTGTCCTCCCCAATCTGTGCAACATTTTCCAGTCAAAATCATCTTCCTGGCTGAGTTGTCTGAAAATATTTTGCCTTGTTTTATCTGCTTCCAGAGTCTCTCTCCCTTTTACATCAAATGCCATCTCCTGAAACTGAATTCTCAGGATACCATATTCATACCTTATTTTAATGACTTTATATATTGGTTTGTGCCCTGTTTGTTCTCTTCTGACTCATTGCTAGGCCTACCCTCTGTCAGCTGCAGTCCGTCTTTTGCTGGTCTGCTCAACCTTTTCTATCACATTGCTGTAAGTTTTCCCCTTTCTTTTCTGCTGCCCTGGAAATGTTGGGCCAGGTTTACCCCTCCCAAGTCAATCATCTCATTGCTTCCGTAGTTACTGGAGAGGTAACTAACCTCTACCTATACTTTCCTTTATTTTGAATGGTAAAATGCAGCAAGCAATTATACTATATCTTCTCAAATAGAATATAATAATGCCAGGATGTTTACCAGACTCAAGTATAACAAAGGTACTGATTTTTGTCCTGGTTCTCCTCATCACATTTTCTGCATGCAGTCACTGTGACTGACATGTTTACAGTATGTTCACATGCTGTAAATGCCCTGGCACCTACAAGTTGGTGGATACCAGGCACTGGGCTATGATGAAGGGAAGAGTTATCATCACCACCCAGCTGGATAATTGGCTGCAATTTACCATCTGTGCCAAGTCTCACTCCAACTAGCATTGTCTCTCTTACATGTACTGCACACTGGTGTGGGATACCAGCTTATTCCAAACACTACTTCATACACTACTTATATGGCACCACAGAAGTAATTAGCTGCTCTGAGCTCACAACTCGCATGGATAATAATCAATTCTATGGCTTATAATCAACAGTGATTTTTCTTAAGAAAGGAAAAAAAACAGTCTTCGTATCACAATAAACTGAGGGAACTACCTGCAGCTTCATGAAAGAAAAGGAAGACAAATGTTAACTTTACGGCAATCCTAGAAGACCACAATACCTTTAACTCACCTTTTCATAGATTTGGGAGAGAGGTCCTTTTCTACATTCTTTGCCGGAGTGTTGTAAGAGTCTGCATTGCATTCACTGTCATCATCGTATTCATGGTCAAGCAGTGTTCTTGCCCATGTCCCCATGTCGTAGGGGGGCAACATTCCTCCGAACTCTGAAGGCAGGATCTCAGGGTGTATTAGCTGATGCAGGCTGTTGAGGTTATTTCCATGCAGGAATATCTGTATGTACACATGCAGGTAAAAACAAAGCAGCCTCATAAAAATCATCGAAGCCCAAACTACATCATCATTATTAGATGATATTGTACATTTACAATATTCTTGCTGTGTTGGGCTAACAGATATGGCCACCAAGGCACACATCACCCCTGTCATAAGCATGGTCATACTATGTTCATAAACCTACAAAGTGATTAAAGCATAAAAGACTTAAAATGTTTGCAGGACAAGGGGCTTAAGGAGGGTAAGAACTGATGTCTGAGAACTAGACGGATGGAAGATTAGATAGACAGGCTGCCTGTCTGTTATTTGCTCTCCCTAATTCTGTGATTTAAGTTAATAAATTAAGAACATAACAAACAAAAACAATATTCACCATATATATTAAGGAATACATATTCACTTTCAGTATTCAGCCATGAGTTCTATAAGACGAATAGTACAGGGTAATGAAAACTCCCTTGGAAAGATTTTCTTCCTTAATATATGAGGAACTACCATCCATACTTGACTATATATGAAATAAGTAATAAGAGTAAAATCATTCCTGTGACAAGAATGAGGGAATAGTTAATGGATTATTTGATATTTTCCATCAATGTTCTCATAGACTGAATTTCACATGTGCTTTACACATCCCCAGTAGTGTTCATGGCCAGATTGGACAGGGCCTTGAGCAACATGGTCTAGTGTGAGGCGTCCCTATGCATGGCAGGGGGGTTGGAACCAGATGACCTTAAGGTCCTTTCCAACCCTAACTATTCTATGATAATGACATATATGTATATAAATACTTGTATTTACGTTTAACTTTATTGTTTCTCCTCAGTTATCTGTAAAGCGTGATCAGCGAGCACCAGAAACAGAGCACCTCTGGATTTGGACAGACTTCTCTGACAGGTACTAGGGACCTGCAGGCTTTCTACTGGGAGAAAATGTCTACTCTTTGGTATGGATGCACAGAATGCTCACAGCAGCTTTTAGACTAGCAAGTAAGATGGACCAGCATTCACTCTTTGGGATTAGGAGTTCACATCCATATGGTTAAAACCCTTTCATCTTGAGAACAAGCTCACGTCATCAATACTTCTCACTGGTCCATGCCATCCCCAATTTGTTCCTGGGCGATGTCTAAGAAAATACCATCTGGAACAGGCCAGTGCCCTGACAGAAAGTGTCCATACAATTAAACAGTAGGAATGGCAGTGCCCAAA
The DNA here is from genome assembly GCA_025447955.1 of Psilopsiagon aurifrons. Taxonomy (NCBI): domain Eukaryota; kingdom Metazoa; phylum Chordata; class Aves; order Psittaciformes; family Psittacidae; genus Psilopsiagon; species Psilopsiagon aurifrons. Next base: position 6,056 of record JAOEHY010007155.1, on the reverse strand, counting down.
CCTTTTTAATTGACTAGCACAGAAGCAGCCAAAGTAGGATGTTGCCTCCTAGGAGCCGTACACTGCCTCTTGTTCCCCACAGGACAGGCAGTGGCGTGCGCACAGACAATTGAGCACTATCAGTTCACATTCCACTTCACCTTGGAGGGACCCCTTGACAGGGGTGTAACCCCTATTTATCAAAAGTTAAATTCAAAAGGATGAAAGACAAAAAGACCAAATACATGCTTGTCTTGCATTATTTATTTCAAGCAATCTTCCAGTCAGCTGGGGAGACAGGAAGCTTAATATGACCATGCAAACCCAACAATGTTCTTCCATAACAGAAAGGAATTTATCCTTGTGTGAAAGAACAAATATTTATGGTGAAAGTAGTTTGGTTTATGGTGCCTTTCTAACGGAATGTTCCAGTTCTTAGCAACATTTTTTATACATGCCTAGTACTAACATTTATTGGAATACAGGTATCAGTTGCAAATCTACCAGACATATCAAAAATACAAAATAATTCAGGATAAACAAAGCAGATAAATAATGAGCCTGATAAAATTCTGATGAAAATTCTGTTTGGTTTGGTTTGGGGGCTTTTTCCACAGTGATTTGTTCTGCCTCTTATTGCTGGTTTTAAGCCGATTTAAATCTTATGTACCGGGCATAACTTTCACATTTTGACATTAAGGTTTGGACTCTAAATCAAAATTTAACCACTTGAATACTTCTTACATGTATTCAGTATAGACAAAAAAACAGCTGTAAAAAGTCAGTGTTTCTGAAAATACATGCAACTGACTCAGGCATCTAAATAAAAATTTAGACGTTAACTGATAAGCACCCATGTTCAACTGCCTTGTCACTTATTTTTAATGTTATAACATGCCCATGAGCTGTACTTTACTCCCTGGTTATGCATATACAGCACTTGACTTAAAAAGGGCTCAAACATATCTGGCACTATAATGTTCTTTGTTGAAGCTGTAGTCAACCGAGTGCAACTGAACCCTGCAAAATGGGTTTTCATTTGCATATTTATAACAGATATTACATAAAAGGCTTTGTGATCTATAGTTCAAAACCTATGAATAACAGAGGCCTCTCAAGCAGAATCTGTCAGTAAAAATCAGTTACATGCCAAGGATCATTGTGGCCTTGTAGACTGTTTGAGGAGTAAAAATGCAGAGTTGCTTAGAGAGCTGATCCCATTAAAAAAAAACAAAGGATCATCATATTCTTTGTAGTGGCTCTGTACATGATGCTGATTGTGTTTTCCTGGGTGACAAATTTCCTGCTACAGAAATAATATCATTCTCTGTGCTATCACCACCAAGCTCTAACATAATTGCATTGATGCGAATGCTGCAAATTCAGCAACATCTCAGAGACCGTTCGTGCTTAGGCACAGATGCATCCACAAAAATTCCTTTTCATTGGCTTTATTCAAATCACTGTCTGCAAACTACTATATACCAGCTGTGTATTTTAGTTCATGCTAATGACGAGGAAATCATGAGTAAAGGACTTCATACTCACTATGTCTTTTCTTAAAAGAAAGACACAAATAATAGTAATGGAAATTGATCAGAATCTTAATAGAAACAGCAATATTGGCAATATTTTTATATAACCCCAGGAGAAAGAATATGCTTACATCAAAACACATTTAAATGCACTGCTTTACTGTGTCCTTAAAGGAATGCACTGTAGAAGTTTCCAAAATAGTTAAAGATACTCTTTACAGTGCAAATGTATTTAAATGCTTTCCACCAATAGCAAGCTGGTATATTGTGTCTATCTACTCTAATAGAGTATGATACACCTGCTTGAACCACTGCCAGGTAATGGACAATTAAACAGAATACCCTTTTTCGTGTCTTCTCCTTTAGAAAGGGACGTATAACTGTGTAGAGGGCATGGATATACCACGGCTGATTGACGAAATGTATTCCTCCAAACCGAGCTGGAAAGCTGTCCTGTATGTCAAAAAACAAATACATAGAATGGGAGTTGGCTTTTAAGAGAAGTTGCCCACACATCAAATAATTATTTTTTCCTGAATGCCTTAGGTTTCAATAACAAATCTTAAAGAAGAAGAAATGTTCTTCGAAACTGTTGAGTTTCAACCTTCCATACCAAGCAGCAACACACCCTGGACAGAGCAGTAAGAAGCGTGGCAGCTATGGTATTCAAATAACAGCATGGCATTTCTAACTTCCAGAAATGATTTAAATATTTATGATTTGGCCATAATCCATCTATGAAATACATTTTCCTCTTCTATGGACTTCATTAATTTTTAACTGTAACCATTTCAACTCTTCCACTGCCATTGAAGAGCACTAGAAATGTGCCTCTTGTTTCTGCCTCAAAAAAAAAAAAAGGGTAAATTTAAACTACTATTCAAAATGTCTCAAATATCATCCATATTTCACACAACTGAGAACGCATTAAACATTATGCATAAACTGTTATGCAATATCCATGACAGTAATTCTTGTCACATAGTCAGGGGCCTTCTGGTAGCTTAAATGTAAGGATAGCATATTTGTACTGAAGCAAGCACACCCCTCCTTACTGAAAAACACAAGGGGCACACAACTCACTACAAAAGATTCTGATCTGCATTTTCAATTTCTAACTCAAGAGAATACACAAGAGAGTTTGGTAGTGTGAAGAGGGCAACCACTCTGTCCTGGATACTACTGCCAAATTCATTGTATGTCCTCATTTTGTCTTTGCCTCGTTTATCGCACAAACAAACAATGCAATAAGCTGCTGCCTCCTCCTTTGTTGCCTAGAGTTACAGCATTGAACAAGGAAGCAAGAGGTGTAAACAGGCTTGTAAACTGACACATGTCCCCATTTGTTTTCAGGTTATGTCATTCGAAGCATACTGATTTAAGATCATACAGCACACAGCAAAAAAATGACCAGGAAAAAAGCATAAGCTGTATCAACCAATCAAGAACCGTCAGATAAGGAAAGCAAGAAGCGTAGGAAGGAAATCTTTCATGAAATATTTCCAGATAGGAATATACTTTGAGAAAGTGCATGTTCCAAGAAAGCTCCTTAGTTCTGTGAATGTGTACAGACCTGTAGGAATAATAAAGCCTGAAGACGTCACTTCCTCCTCTCAAAAGTACCACACAAATGCCAACAGACATTCCTAACCCAGAGGTCTATACATCAGGGCCATCACCTGTTTCCAAATTGCAGCTACTTGGTGGATTATCAGATGAAATCAAGGAGGCAGTGCCTTAACAATAATCTACAGGGAGGCTGAAAGCTACAACACACATCACTAACATCTGGCTGGCCACAGCACAACAGTCAATGCAATTAACAGCCTATTTTACAGATTTTCTCTAGAAATATTTTATTAACAAGAGCTTAGTAATAAAACAGAAGCATCATCTTGACCCAAGTTCCTGTCAGCGCTGAGTAAATGTCAAACAGGATGGTTGAAAATTGAACATGTAATTCACCCTTGTTCGATATCAGATCTCTAAACACCATTTTGAGAACACAACTTCTAATGTACAAAAGGCAGCAACATGTCCCTCTCACAGCAATCCAACAAATCCATTAAGAAGGATAAACCACTGGATGACACCCTAACTTTTAGTTGCAGGAGATACCATTCATCTACAGAAGGTTGTGTTAATTTCATTTATTGTGGCTGCTGCTCCAGGAAAGAAGTCCGGTACAGCATGCTGTGTACCATGCAGGAAAGCATGTACACTATATACTAGAGCTGCAGAAGACATCTTGTGCTAGCTTCATCTAGATATCTATGAAGATAATTCTCAAGGTCAGGTTGAAGAGAGCTCTGAGCAACCTTTTCTAGTGGGAGATGTCCCTGCTCATTGCAGGGGGGTTGGACTAAGTGACATTTAAAAGCCCCTTCCAACCCAAACTATTCTATGACTCTGCATCTTCAGAGTTAACTCTGGAATGGTAACTGTGCTAAGGTTTATGCAGATCAAACACTTTTATAACGTAGACACTATGGACGGCACCAAAGCAAACCAGCAATTCCTAGCTGTATGTCTTCTTGCATGATTTTGTAACCTTTTAAATTACTATAAGTGCCCAAAAAGTTACACATACCAAGTTACAAAATGTTTGTTCTTTATTGCTCAAAATATATCTCACACAGAAGCTGAGGACAACCTGTGAATGCAAGATCCCAACAACTATGCACATACACAGATTCAGAGCAGAGAGCCAAAGGTATTTGTATTCTACCGTGAGCTCGGTATGGATGACTTGCCAGTACTCAGTATCTTTAAAAGATATTGAACTTCTAGCAGATAAAAGGGAGTATCTTTAGAAAGCACCACTTTGACACTTTTCACAGTCTTTTCCTGAATCTTGTAAATCACTTACATGGAGAATCATGAACATATGTAGAATGATCCTCAAATAGAAGATGCCGCTTGATATTAAAAGCCAATCTGTCTCAGTGTTTTTCAGCAATACTAAAGGCATTTTCCAGAACTGACTAATCAGGTTTTATCAATTTCTGTGACTGAACTGACGTGCCCAAATTCAGGATCACCTCCTAAGGTGTAATTATGAACCCCTAAAATTTGGGCCTGGAAAGAGAAAGGGTGACTCAATAAGAATGATTCTACATTGCACACAGTGCTGGGCAAGAAGTCGAAAGCTGCTGAACACAGATCCATAAATCCAATCTCAACAGTACCTGGTGAGAAAACGAAAAAGTGGAATAAGCAACTACAGTGGCTAGGGAAACAGGTGTCAGAAGGTTGCTTGGGTCTTCTCAGTCATATCTGACTTCCACATGAGGATTTGCCAGACAGATGGCCATCCCACACAAACAGCAGGTAGGAATTTCTTGTATATCACTGATTCTTGTGAGTTTTTATATAGATTAAGTCACAAGTGTGGTGGCAGTCACAACTGCCACTGTAGACACATTGCACTTCAACAGAAAAGCCTGCAACCCATGAATCACATGTCTTCTAAGTAAAAGGAATCCCATGCCAAAAAACAGCAAGAAATGGAGATCAGCCATGAAGTCAGCTATGCGCTTAACTGGAAAAATAATAAATCTGATGGGGTATTACTAAACCACTATAAAGAACAAATTACATACACACTATGTGGAGTTTTCTAGTGTTCGCAGTAATCTCTGTTTATGCAGCAGAGCACAACCCGCCTCTGATGAACACAGTTTAGGCCATTGCCATGGCGTGCACACAGGGAAGCACGTAGTTACTATAGGGACCACAGTCTTTGTGATACAAGGCTTACAAGTGACAATTAATTGTGGGCTGCCAAGGAACAGGCAGACCCCTACACAGTTTGCAGGACTAGGTGACTACCAGTACTCAGCAGTAACTGACCTCTCCTCAAACGTCTATAAGCCAGTGTTGGAGAATGATCCCAAGCAAACTGCCTCACTAACTTTCCATCTCTGATAACATGGCTCTGCTCACTCACAGCAGTTTTATGTCCCTGCCACATGACATAATTTATGCAGCATGACATATTTTATACAACCTGTCTCTACAAGATTCCTTCCAAGGACCCAGCTGCTATTGCCTGCTACCACCCTTGCTAAGAAGCCAAGTTTCTACTTTCTGGGCAGCACATCCCACCTTGCGCTGGGCTCAGCTGTCTCTCGACCCAGCTCTCAGGGTTTCACAGAAGGTCCCACACCCTGCTGTGGCCAGCAGAACCTCATGGTACATATAATGTCAGCAAAATCGGTATACGACATTGTCAACAGTATCTAAGAGAGGGAAGTGTCAAATTCCCACTGAAATCAGTGTGAGTCTTCTCAGTGGTGTCAGAACTGTTATCACAGAGAAAATAAAAATGGCTCACCTTTTTCGTCATTACCAAATGCAAGAAATTAAAGAACTTCTTAAAGGCCACAGTATTCTCCAATCCTTGGATATCATGTCTACATTTTAACCTCTGGAGTTTGTTTTTAACGAAATAGCCCTGCCAGCTTGTCGTGGTTTAAGCCATAAATCATCCACGCAGTTTGTTCACTCACTTCCCCCTTTTTCTTCCCTCTGCTCCTGGAG
>JAOEHY010007154.1:0-10883 GCA_025447955.1 Psilopsiagon aurifrons | reverse complement strand
ATTTTGCCAGGCACAGAGGTGAGGCTGACTGCTCTGTAGTTCCCCGCTCATCCATTTTCCCCTTCTTGAAAATGGGGTTCTATTTCTCTTTTTCTGTCATCGGGAACTTCACCTGACTGCCAGGATTTTTCAAATAGGATGGGCAGTGGCTTAGCAACTTCATTTGCAGCTCCTTCAGGACCCGCAGATGGGTTTCATCCGGCCCCATGGAGTCGCACACATCCAGGTTCTTAAGATGGTCTTGAACCACATCCTCTCCTACAGTGGGCCCAGGGTCTCACTGTCCCTGCATCTGCCTTCCAGGACTTGGGTGGTGTGGCATTTGCCAGTGAAGACTGAGGCAAAGAAGTCATTAAGAGCCTCAGCCTTCCAAATCCAGGGTAGCCAGTGATAAGAGGTTGGAGCTGGATGAGCTTTAGGGCCCCTTCTAACTCAAACCAGTCTGGAATTCCATAACATTCAGCTACCACAGAATCCTGTAGCCAAACACATGAGAGTAAAATACTGCAATTGAAGAGGCAAAAAGGCTTTTAACAAAGTGCCACTGAGCAGTATTGTAAGATCATGATAGGGCTGCCTGCAGCAGCTCAGTACTTACAGGACTCCTGCAAGAGCCAGGAGTTTTCTTGTGGTTGGTTTTACACTCCAATTAGTGCCACATTGATAACCAGCTTTGCTGGACCCCTACATAAGCCTAGAGTGAACAGCCTGGCTGCTGGCTTTGATTCAGCTTTGCTCTGGAGCCGAAAAAGTCCCTTATATAATATATATACCATGTTATTTATCTTTTCTATTTATAATTTATATTATTATATATGTTCCCTGTCAGGAATATAATTAAATAAAAGTCGTCAAGAGTATGTCAGATGCTCCAGAAGAACCATTAGCAGTGAGCTTTGCAATCAGTTACAAGCTATTCTTAAACTTAGGTTCTAAAGGCCTCTACTGCTTCCCCTCACTGTCTACCACATAAACAGAAATCAAGAGGAAGATGCTCCATTTCTTGCCCTCAGTGACTCCTTAAAATATTTCTTTTTATTTGCAAACTCTCAGGAGCTGATATACAAATAAAACTTTATATATTTTGTGCCAATGCTCAATAGATTGCATTGGCCTCTGCATTGCCATAAGGAAAATCAACTCCTGGGACATCACAATTCTGTCAGAAGTGTGTGCGTGTATATGTATTTAATGTGTATATACACACATAAGCTTATGGGATTTTTTTCTCACTGAACTTTATTAAGAGTCAGCTGAACGCACAGACAGTTCTTCATATCCTGGCGCTGTACAATGCAGGTATCAGGCAAAATATATTCTATATTTAAAAGGCATTAATGTGCACAAGGTACATAAAGAAGATCACTATTTAGAACAACGTGCTGTGTAACAAGTCTTCAGGCAATCTGAAGTGCCATTTTTCTTTTGTGCATTTTCCTACAGGATTCCAGTGTACTGGAAAAATAAGTATCTCCAACACACGGTGAATTTTTAATACGTAGCCAAACCTATAACATCAAACAGCCGTGCTGGGATAGATAATCTTAATTCTTGTCTGTGACAAGAGGGCTTTTGGATACTTCGGTCTAACAGTTCCATGCATCACTGATAGAGCAAATGTTCCCAGCAAGGAGCCATCCTACAGTCTCTAACATTCGGAAAGAGTCTATGCTACAACTAGAGCAGTAATTGCTGTGGCCATTGGGGTGCAAAGGATGGAGTCCATTGTGGGTTTCAGTATTCAGATCGAATTCACACAAAAAGCCTAATCTTCCATTTTCTACTCATGCCAAATAACAATTAGTTCTATCACGAATAAAAATCACCAAATCACAAATATTGAGCCATGCAGGTTACAAAACTGTTGCTGCAACAGCTAATACCTGAAACACATCTAACTCTACCAACTTGTCAGTCTAATTCATGGAAGAGAGATAACAGCAGAAGACCAGAATAAGAAACTGATGAGGAAAGGAGACTTACAGATATTTCCATTATTTCCATTATTATTATTATAAGAAAGGTGTATTAGAAAATCTTGCAATGGTCTTAATAAGTACCGCTTTCACAGGGGCTCTCTCTGGTCTATTTACTTTTTATAGGGAAGGAAAAAGAAGTACTAGACTTCTATTTGCCCAAAAGAAATTGTCTGATATAACACATTCATTGAACTGCATCAATTAACTCATAGCTTGATTGCACAGGATTAAAAGAACATAAATACGCAGCGCTTCTGCAGACATGCCAACTAGAGTAAGTTGTCTTTTTGGGTGCCCATTAGTGAGAACATCGAAATGAAGCCTTGAGAGGACGAAGCCTTTAAAAGATTAGCAAAATGAAGACATCAGCCGAGTACTCTATAGTGTGTACACTTCACATTGACTTAGCTGCCACTTTGAATCCTAGAGAACTATTAGAGGCAAACCAAATGGAACAGGCTGAATGCTGGAGAAGTAAAGTTCAGCATTGGTGGTTAGAACGTTCTTTTAGACAGTTCAGTTCAGGACTGGAATTAGAGGTAGGGGATAGATAAATATATAAGTGTGCATATACACACACACTCCTCCAAAGCCAGGGGTGCCTATTTTATATAGTATTTGAATAGGCTAAACACTATACATGACTGAAATAGGTCTCTAAGAAGAGAGAAACACTCCTCCAGGGCTTAAATCCTGCACTCCAAGTCTTGTTTAAAGTAGGTGCCCCTGCTTCAGTCTAAAGCCAAGAATTCTACTGCAATTTCCACAGCACAAAGCAAGCATCTTCTGTTCGCAGCAGCTCTCCCTGGAAAACTACGAGCCCACCTCCCTAGCACTGGTCAGACCTCAATTTCTTTAGCCTTTTTTAGTGGCTCATGTTTGCCCCATATCTTAGCCTGCGTTCCTCTGCAGTCTAAAACATTGCAAGGAGATGGGGGGGATGGACAAAGGACAAAAAATATGAACACTAACCCCCTGCTGTATACAGGTTCCTCACCAGAAAAAGCAGTGTCTTTCCAAAGATTATATTTCTATGTTATATATATAAGCTTATACATGGTATAACATAAAATAGAGTAAGCTTAATTTCTTATATATATATAAATACATATATAACCTTGTTTCCATAACCTCAAATTCAGCATCAAAGGCAATGAAAAAATGGTCAGCCCCATGCACCTTGTAGGTTGGTTTCAGACCAACTTACACTCAATTTTGTGTAAAGGGGAATCTATCTCTCTAACTTGAATGGAGACAGCTGGAGCTGTTAAATCCTAAACCATGGTATCCCTAAGGAAAATACCAAAGCAAAACTCCAAACACAGACCAGGAAGCTCCAATACAGCTGCAAAGCGAGACCCTTGAAAGAACCCTCCAGACTTGAGCTTAATAGCTACTGCTCATAACACTAAGGCATCTAAGAAGACCTTCTTGTGCTGTGACCTTCAGCTAACACATGGCAAGCACACTCAGAGCACTGCGGTGTGTATTTGTTTTCCACATGAAGAAATTCAGGGAAGTCAGTTGAAGCCACTAATCTCCAGCCTGACAAGAAAGTTCCACATGGGCTGCCCCTGAAGCAGCAGCCACAGCTCGTGCAAGGAAGCAGCTTAGTAAAGATTCCCATGCTGGAAGAGAAGCTAAGAACACCTCAGAAATGTCTCATCATGAAGCCTTATCTTTTTCTTCCTCATGCTTCTGTTGCTGCATTTTCCATATCAGCCCTTGATAGCTTTCCTCCCTCAAATTCATCCTCATCCAAAGCTACCAGGAATACTTGTGTTTTGCCAGGAAGTGGAACAGTTCATGACACTTGATAGCATGAAGTGCCTCTGTCTTCCATGATAAGTCTTCTTCATCAATAATTCAAAGCTGGCAGAATATGTTGCAAGGCCAGCTGCTTAGCCAAGGTGTCACCTCCATCACCAGCAGTATGCCCTTACCTTGGTGCCTCATCTACAGCACTGAGTGCTTTGAAAGCCACGGAGACAAGCACGCTGCAGGCTTGTCTGAGCTTTTCCAATGAAACATGTTCAAGTGTGCTTCTTTAACTACAATTTTAGTAAGCAGAGGACCTATGTCAAAGTAGGTTGCGTGGAGACCTCATAGCAGCTTTCCAGTAACTGAAGGGAGCCTACAGGGATGCTGGAGAGGGTCTCTTCATCAGGAACTGTAGTGATAGAACAAGGGGGAATGGGTTCAAACTGAAACAGGGAAGTTCAGGTTAGATGTAAAGAAGTTCTTTACTGTGAGGGTGGTGAGGCGTTGGCACAGGTTGCCCAAAGAAGTGGTAAATGCTCCATCCCTGGCAGCGTTCAAGGGCAGGTTGGGCAGAGCCTTTGGCGACACGGTCTTGTGTGCAGTGTCCCTGCCCATGGTAGGGGGTTGGAACAGGATGAGCTTAAGGTCCTTTGCAACCCAAACCACTCTACAATTCTATTATCCTAACAAAGGAGGCTGTTGATGGGGAAAGACAGACATGATAACCCCAACCATTTCTACTAGAGTAACAGGGAGCACAGGAACCAACATTTCTTCAGCTGGTTGCTAACAAGTACCAAACTGTAGATTTTCTGTACAATAACTTGTGGCTGAAGTGAAAATGCGTGGTCCAGCTGAGTAACAACTGCTGTAAGCAGCCAAGAGCACAGAAGAAGAAGAAATTAAGCAGCAACTATTTCTGGATATCTTGAAGAGTGGTGCCAGGTACCACTGCTTTGGACCATAGCACATATCAGAGCGCTGCTGCTGAACACAGGGATTCTACAGTAAGGTACCTGAAGAGGGACCTTGTACAAGGAACACACCTTTGTAGGCTTCAGCTCCTTGAGCAGTGCTACAGAATCATAGAATGCTTGGTGTTGGAAGGGCCCTTAAAGCTCATTCAGTTCCAACCCCCTGCCACAGGCAGGGACACCTTCCACTAGAGCAGCTTGCTCCAAGCCCTGTCCAGCCTGGCCTTGAACACTGCCAGGGATGGGACATTAGGTATCATTTTGACTAAGTTATTGAGATTGGTCTATTGAACTAATTCTAGACCAACCAATACTTTACAAACGTGGTAAATGAATGATGTAGGGCCCAATCACATCAGAAAGTCAAACTGCAAACTTCTGCCTGACACTGTAAGCAAAATGTCTCTCAAATAAAAGAAGTCTTTCACCGGCCATTTTGTCTTTTAAATCTTCTGTCATTTAAAGTGATTAAGAAATAAAATACAGCAACTCCAGGCTGATTCATCTCCTACTGAAACAGGCCACACAGTCATTGCTTTCAAGGCATTAGCATCTTTGCATGATTTTTCACCCACGATCTGTGTGTCCTGTCTACATAATTCACTGAACACTTCCAGGGGTCTAGATTCAGAACAATTCAAGTAGGTGGCTATTGCAGGTTAAGTATTTGGGGGAGCTTTGCTACAACTATGAGTAGTGCTCTCGAGTGCAACACAGACCAATTTTCTGTTTTGTTTTATCTCAGTATCACAACTAAACCCAACAATAAAGTAGTAGCACAGGAATTATTTATCACAACATAGAACACTTCAAATAAAACATCAGTTTAGATTTATGCTCAAAGTTTAAACTATTTTCATTTGAAATGCCACAAGGAATCCTTTTTTTGAGAACATCAATTCAGTTTTTTTGTTTTTTCATGTTCTCCAGCATCAGAGAGCTGTAAAACAAGTAACAGAGCTGAACCAGTGACCACCAGAACATGCAAGACTCACTCACTGCTCATGGGCCAGAGAACCTGTGCAGGACCATGATACCACTGCAACCTGCAAGAGCATCTCAGACCCTTTTTGGCACCACATCCCCAGCATCCAGCTCCCTTTTTGCCCTTTCACCTCCCCACGTTCTTTTAAACCTGATGGCAAGGCAGTATGCGTGGGCTTGTAGTGAAAGAGGAAGCTGGCAAGAACACTTAAGAGCAAAAGCACCACTTAGTTTTGAGATGGACTTTTCAAAATGAGCATGTAAATCATGGAATGGTTTGGGTCGGAAGGGGCCTTAAAGCTCATCCAGTTCCAAACCCCTGCCATGGGCAGGGACACCTTCAACTAGAGCAGGGTGCTCCAAGCCCCATCCAACCTGGCCTTGAACAGTGCCAAGGATGGGGCAGCCACAGCTTCTCTGGGCAAAATCATCTTGTGTTTCTAAAAATACCTGTATCCTTCTAGGTACAAAATGAGTGCGTAAGATTAAAGCCTGATTTAACCAACAGTATTACCACACTCAGCACATTTACTCAATTAGAAATTCAGCTCCTACATACATCAGTGTTGATAATATGAATGCCCTCCATAACTTAAACAGTTCATTAATTACAATCACAGAAAATGGTCATCACAGATACCATGCAGGCTGATGGTAACCACTGACCTCATCAACGCTTCTTATTTTGTTGTCCAGACACTTCAGATTACAAAGCAGCACTTGTTCTATGATCAAGTATTAATCATTCAGATCCATTAAAACGAGAGAGCTTTCTACACAACATGGGCAGTAAATAAGCCGTGTATTCCTTATCTACATAATTAGTACTTATTCCTATAAAGGCATATTGCTAATATTGGTATTTGCATCCCAGTTATGCAGTCTGATTGGGTTATCACTGTTTCTACAGGATGCTTTCTATGAAACACTAAAAATTAAAAACCATCTTTGTACGGCAGCAGTGAAGACATCCAAGTTCCCATACTTTTGCCACCCATCTTTCTAATACATTCCTAGGGCCAAAAGGAAAGGTCTCCAGACGGATCCCTCAGCTGGCAGGCATTCTCAAGGAGCAAAGAATGAGATGACAAAGTTAATGAGGAGCAATATTGATCACAACACAAGCAGAAGACCTGGAGTCTCTACCTCGTGTGCTGTGAAAACACTGGCTTAGAACAGCTATAAATAGCAAGAAACTTCCCACACCTTAGTCACTGCAGCAGTGATTTCTCTGTGGGAAGGCAACAACTGATACAACTGAAGATGGAAGCAAACTTGAAGCTTTTAGGAAAACACAGAACAGAACCTGGCCCAGCTTCCAGTCCTCCAGTTCAGCCTCTGGAGTCCTTAGCCTCTCGATAACACTACACTGCTTGGCACATCATTAAGAGGGCAAATCTGCATTTCAGAGGTGAAAGAAAGAAGCAGCCCATTTTATGTTTTGAGCTTCTATGTAATTTCTTCTTCAGTCTTTCCCAGCAAAACCAGAGTAAACCCAAATTCTTTTCTGAAATTTCCAGATTTATTTTCTCTAAGTGTATTGTAATTACTCCAAGCCTCTGCTGTCCATTTTAAACTAGGGCCCAGTGAAAAGCCAAATACTTCTCTACAGCCTAAAGCAGAGTCTCAAAGAATTACTCTGTTAGGCCACATAACAGAGTAACTCTTTGGAACCTGTTCTATGGGGAAGACTCTACAGAGCAGCTGCCTTCCTCACTGCTTGAGAAAGGTGGGAAAAGCATTCCCTTATTTCCCCATCAATACAGTGAATTAACCCAATAGATCTTTACATGGATTTACAGATTATTATTTAAATAGATTTACAGATTATTTAAAGCGAGCTGTAAATTAATTTCTAGCAAACAATGCACATTCTGATGCTTAAATTCAAAATCCACAATCCATGCTTTCAGCTACATTCTAAAGCCCAGGAAAAAAGCACACCTGTGAAAAAACTGCTCAGGGCATAACAGCTGAACAGGTATTTCAGGCTCTGATGTGATGGCGAACAGCATAGCCCTTTGCCAAGGACAGGCATACAAATGACAGTGGAGGCAATGAGACAACTTAACATTAAGAACAAGAACCATAACCATTCTCCTGCCACACCAGAAGTGCCCCTCAATGGCCTTTGTGATTTAGTTGCCACCCAGGATGTCTGCTCTTAAATCTTCCATCCAAGAGAGGCATGCATCAAGTAGTCATGGATGAGATGCAAAAGTAAGAATATGGAATTAACATCTGTCTACTGAAAATGTGCCACCTCCTCCTAGCAAAAACTCAAGAGAAATGTATTTCAGGAATCATTTAACAGATATCTATTCCAGTTATGAAGTTGGTGTTGGAGAACAAGGCACACGGATGAAAAGCACTTACTGCTAAAAAGTGATAGAATACATTAAGAAAGTTTTCCACTCAATATTGAACATGAGATGTTTCAGCCATGGGGCAAGGAAGACTATTTCTCTCCCAGATAATCCCACTTTAATGTTTCCAAGTTTGACCAAGCTTAATTCACACTATAGGAGGCCTGCAGCACCAGGATTCCTCAGACATTTCTTCTGGCTTTCTTTTCCTCTTTATTGCAATAATTACACTATATACATACATGAAAGTATCAGAAGTAACACCAAGTGCATATTTTCAGGTAGAATTTTCAACCTAAAGCCCTGACCACAACCAGCACAATCACTGTCAACACTCAGGTCTCTGCCCTATAGGGGAGCTTCCAGCAGATAAGAGTTAAACAGACTTTGATAGCCATAAGGCATCAGTGAAGCCCATCACAGAGCCCATAGTCCAACTTTATGTGCTAAAATACTCTAAAACCCTCAAACCACATCCTTGACTTTTACCAACAAAGAGCATTAGGTAAATTTCTTTAAGGGCCACAAGCTAACTACAAAAAGCCCTATTTTCATGTTACAAAAAACTGGAGTTTGGGTCTCTATAGCATATTCTAGGTGTGACCTGGCAGAACTTTGAGTGGTTGGCACCACTGAATGCTCAACTGCTTGGTCTCAGAACTTGAGACATACACAGATTAGAACCGTCAAAGAGGGAGGGATTTTGCTGTCACCTGTGAAGCACTAAAAGCCTAAAAAGAACAGACTTATCAAGTCAGACTTTTAACATCTATCTCATTTACTTTCCATAAAGTCCATAGGACAGATCTGTTATACAGCAAGACACTGGTCAACTCAACACTGAATGGAAACACTCAAGAAGCTGCCCCAGCACACTCACACCTCTGTATTGGTATGGCACAGACCCAAAGGCCATGAATCTGAAAAAGCATTGGGTGGACGGACATACTGCACACTGCAGAAGGCTTGGGATGAAGCAAAGCATATTCTCTGGTTTACTACCTGCTCTAGGACAAGCTGCCGCAGTTCACTACATCCCACTTCATCACTGCAATCAAAGCCTACAGCAGCTGACTGAAGCTCAAGGGAGTCCTTAGGAACGCTCAGATTCTCTGAAGGAAGAAGTTTCATGATGAAGCTTTTTCACTTACTGGCAATCTAGAAGGTTACTTTGCTTCCTGGAACACTTCTCTGTAGGACTTCATTATTCTGAGGAAGGGAAGAATCCTAGTATTCCTGCAGAAAGAAGTCCCACATTTAAAAGGGATGATACTAGTCATTTCTGCATGGGAATTTGATTTTATCTGCTAGTTCTGAGACACGAAACAGTCCAAAGCTAAAACAGTTCTGCTGATCAGCGTCATAATGCACAGGTTTTAAAGACTTAATGCCCCAGTCCACTTGTTTGACCCTTCCCCTCTCAGTTTACCCAGGATTCATGGAACATCCTGGCATTCCTTACTGGCAGGAACTCTTCCTTTAGCCTGTTTTATTGAAGTATCGTGAAGAGCTGCAAACAAAGAAGATATTATGGATTCGTTCAGTACCTTCAAGAGTTACATAAAGCATTCAAATAGGTCTTATTTTTAAAGTCTTCTTAAAACACCTTGGGAAGACCATTGTTCCATTCTTTCTTTCAAAATTTGTCTATAAATAACCTGAATTTCCAATAAATTGACATTAAAATGTTTTCCCTATTCTTGACTGTGAATTGGAACTGAAGTTCTGTCAGAGACTTTCATTCAGTGCTCTCACAGCAGAGCAGTTTACAGTGATTTTTGGTATCACTGCTCAATTCACTTCTCAAAATGCCTTGATATTATTACTTGGGTTCCCAAAGCAGTACATTAAATAGTACATGCAGCAGGAACAGGTCGATGCTGCAGCCAGGAACACCTCACACTTTGGCTCAGTTTGACACATTTTATAGATACTCGCTAAATTACTACAGAGATCCTCTTATTTGTAACAGAACAGGCATGCCCTGGTGTAAAAGCCCTCTGAAGTGGAGGGTGGGGGAGTGTTTGATTTGTTTTTAATTTGACATCTCTTTATTCATCACAATTGAAATAAAAGCAAATAATTCATTCAAGAGAGTTCAAGTGCAAATACCTCAAACTGTTGACTTTGTGGTAGGTAAAAAAGCGAAGCAAAAGGAATGGGACATTGCCAATAAGCTGGAAACCCAACATTCTCGCATGCTTGCGGTGTGTTTACACAGTCAGACACCTTCCACTAAATCCTAAAGGACAAGTCTGGAATTGTCTTTACTGTGCTTCTTATCAGTGTGTTAAACAGCACCTAATATTTACCCTCTGAATTTCACATTAATTTTTATATTAATTGCACTAATTCTTACTAATTATATAAATTATTAGAAAAATTAGATAATATCATTTACTACTGTATTAGAAATTAGTACCAATCATAGAAATTAGTATCTATCTCCATCTGTCACTTACAGGGTGCTGCCCTGATACGGAGGATTCAGGAAGGAATTCTTTAAGACTTGCTATTTCACTTTTACCAATGGTTACATTAACCTTCAAGTTTGTGATTATGGTTAACACCCAGATCTACTTCCCTCCTACCTCTGCCAGTTTGGACATGCTCTTTAATAGCCCTTGCAATAGCTCTGCACTTCTTCTCTCTTCCTCCACAGTTACTGTTGTTTTGCCAATGAAGATCAACGAACAAAAGTTGGTTTCTCATTGAACTGACAGAGAGAGGTTGAGATGAGCCCTTAGGGAGAAGCTCTTCCCTGTGAGGGTGCTGAGGCGCTGGCACAGGGTGCCCAGAGAAGCTGTGGCTGCCCCATC
>JAOEHY010007153.1:0-11814 GCA_025447955.1 Psilopsiagon aurifrons | reverse complement strand
CCCTCCTTTGGACTTGTTCCAACAGTTCCATGTCCTTTTTATGTTGAGGACACCAGAACTGCACACAATACTCCAAGCGAGGTCTCATGAGAGCAGAGTAGAGGGGCAGGATCAGTTCCCTTGACCTGCTGGTCATGCTCCTTTTGATGCAGGCCAGGATACGGTTGGCTCTCTTTGCTGTGGGTGCACACTGCCGGCTCATGTTCATTTTTCCATCCAGCAACACCCCTAAGTCCCTCTGCACAGGGCTGCTCTGAATCTCTTCTCTGCCCAACCCGTAGCTGTGCATGGTCTTGCTCTGACCCATGTGTAAGACCTTGCACTTGGCATGGTTAAACTTCATCAGGTTGACATCAGCCCACCTCACAAGCATGTCAGGGACCCTCTGGATGGCATTCCTTCCCTCCAGCGTATCAACCGAACCACACAGCTTGGTGTCATCGGCAAACTCTTGTCTGAGACCTTGAACAAAAGTTCATATATCCACTTGGGAGTCAGACGTCTGTACATAGGTTAAATCCTTGCCTGCACCTCTCTTTTGAAACCACTGAGCTGAGTTCATTGGCTTCTTTGACATCTTGATGGCTTGTGCTTTTGCCTACCTGTGTGTTGTAAGACACTGCTGGAGCTCTTTGCAAGGAAGGCGAGAGACAGCCTTTTGTGTTCAGATGGACACACTGCACAGCAGAGAGGAAATGACACAAAAAGTGCAAAAGCCCTTGCTTGACAAAGATTTCTCTGTGCTCCTATGCTGCTTCTGCATGTCCCTTCACTCCTACTAAGTTAAAAAAATAATGCAAGCACAAGCAAGCTAAACCATTGGAAAAATAATAGAAGCTCAAACTTTAGATATTATAACTGAGCAAGGGAAATCTGAGACTTTATGTATTAATTAATAATAGAATTATAAATGGTTTCTAACTGACCCTAGAGGTAAAGGCTATCTAATAGTTGCATTAACACTGCATTTATACTTCATATTTTTACCTTGACAGACTGTACAGTCATGTTGCAGTCAGAAGAATATATATTCCATCTCTCTCTTTTTTAATAGATCTTTTGGTAGAACAAGCAGGAAAGCAATATGCTAAGATCATATAATCATAGAATCATAGGTTAGGGTTGAAAGGAAAGATCAGCTAGTTCTCACCCCCTTGACATGGGCAGGGATACCTTCTGCTAGACCAGGTTCCTCCAGGTCCCGTCCAACCTGGTCTTGAGCACTGCCAGGGATGGGGATGCCACAGCTTCTCTGGGCAACCTGTGCAAGTGCCTCACCACCCTCATAGTAAATCTATGATTTACTATCTAAATCTCCCCTCTGTCAGTTTAAAGCCATTCCCCCTTGTCCTGTCACTACATGCCCTTGTCAAAAATGCAGTGTGGGATTCTCTATCAGACAAAGTCCCTTTACAGTTGCACCTCCTCCTGCATCTCCTCTCTGCTCCTGCTCCTCTTTAGCCACTCAGGCCCCCATGATCAGGTGAAAGGCCATTGGAGGGGGTCCATGAGGGGTCCTGGGCAGTGGCAGAGGCAGAGAGGTGCCCCCTCACTGCTGGGTGTAGGGCCTGTCCTTGCCTTAGCAAGGGACTGGCAAAGTGGCCATTTGGTCTCTGTTCACATAGCTAACAATAAGGGTAAGAAATATTTGGAAACAGAGGCAAAGGAAAAAAAGTCTGATGACCTAGAGCTGGAAGTGGACATATCTATAAGGCAAGTATATAAAAAATTAAGAGGATAATTAGCCACCTACTCAGATGATAATAGTACTGCTGGACTGGATAATTCATGATATTTTTAAATACAGATTTGATGCTAATTCTCTACAGTGTTACGGTCTACTCTGAGCCCATTAATTTATATGTGAAGCCTGGATTCATCTTCTTCTCTCACATTATTGTGAATTTGCCCGGTATGAATTTCTCTGCCTTCCCTCCTCTCCCCTCACAGGTACTTGGTGTCAAGGTTTTCCAGCAATTTCTTGCAAACTGACCTTGACTTTACTACCGTGCATATATAAATGCCATTAGTAAATACTTTCACCCAGCTATGCATCTTTTTAAAAGGCTCATAAACCAGGTTAGAGTATAATAGTCCTGCACTTTGGGGAGCTTAAATACACTATTTTTCTCCTTGTGGAAAAAACATTGTGGGCATAGTTCACTCATTTGAATAAGTTTTCTTCCTTTTCTGATGGGAGTTTAATCATTGTTTAAGGGTAGGGGAAGGTCTGTTCTGCATCAGACTTGGCAAGGAGGGATCTCTTTTCTTGACAGACTTCTGTGACCAGCATTTGATGCCTGTTCTATTCTAGTCCTATTCCAGACAATCCACTGATACCTGCATTTAAGTCACTTCAGTATGTTGCTTTGGAGAAGATATTGCACTCACTGTCATAAGAACCTTCACAGCATGATTCTTAACAAACTATATTTGCAGTCACAGTTGACCTTACTGATAAGATGCTAATGCACTTGCTAAGTCCATCCTGCATTTCAGTTAAGGGAGCTAGCAGCTGTGGGCAGCTCTCATGCTGTCTTGCAGCTATAGTTTGCTCTACTAGTGGTCCTGAGCAGGCTGGCAAGTTTGACATACCTAAATGAATAAGATGCTTTTGAAAAGGAGACAGCTGTGCAGCCAGATGAATAAGTACCTGAAAATCTTTCCTTGTCCCTGGGCAGTCAGGACTGTAGGCATTGCCAGGGCTTATACTAGTAGGGATATTTTCCCCTGCCCAAGAGTTACCAAACTGTTCAGGAAATTTATCCTCAACAGCTTAAAAACCTACGTTATAATTTAACATTAAACTTGTTTTTAAACATACAGCTCAAGAAAAACAATTGACTCTTCAGATTCAATGTTCCATTCACACATCTTTTGAAGATAAATTGACATGTTTTTTGTAAATAGAGTGACTATTTGGACAGGCTTTGTCAGCCATGTTCAGGACATCTGTTGTGAAAGTCAATAAAACTGGAGAAGGAGAACCACTGATCTGGAAAACCAGTGTTCACTTGAATTACCCTTAACTAACCCTCAGTTAAAAGAAAAATAACCTTATTTAGTTTCTAAGGGTACTTTTTCTGCCCTGCACATGATTTACCAGCACTACCTCTGTGAGAAATGTAACTCCAGTCAGGCCATACACTAACTTGGCAGGTGGAGCTGCATTCCAGGCTCCGCTTCTCTCCACATGACCTTGGGCAAATTGTGTGTACATCAATTTTCTATCCATTCTGCAAATAACCAGTGCTTGCTTTCTTCACTTCTCTGCTTGGCCTTTTTGGAGAGTGGTTGTTTCAGGCCTAGGGTTGTACTGTTCTACACAATCCTCAGGCCTAGAGGGATTAAGAGCTCTAACTATGATATGATTCAGTGTTTTGCAGGCTCATGCAATATAAATAATAATTATATAAATAAATGTTTAAAAGAAACTTTAACTGACAAAACAAGCCTCTAAACTTAGCATAAAAAAGCTGAGATGAAGGCTTTAAGGCCATCTTTTTAGTTGCAGATATCAGCCCTGCTTAAAGATGAGTGAATAAGGAGCTGGTAGAAGTCTAATCATCAGTTACAAGGGCAGGATACGTAAAAAATTATAATGCAAGAAATATGTTGCAGACACAAAGCATACAAAGAAAGATGTTTCTTCATCCTTTGTTTATCTGACTCGCAAAATACCTTGGCCAAATATATGAAAAGCATATGTGGACTCCAAAACCAGGTGGTAAATTCATAGAAGCACAAACAATACAGGTGTCTGCTGCACTGTTCCTAAGACATCCACTGTTGGGTACAGTTGGGTTTTTAAATTAGTCTCCTGGGCAGCCCCACCTTTTATAATGTGGTTTGCATTGTGGGGTGGTGTCAGAAAGGATGAATGAGGTTCCTTTTTTATCAGACTAAACAGAATAGTGTGCTCCATGACCATGCATAACACACTGCAATCACCCGCCGCACTCAGTTCGTGAGCTACAGCTAGTCTATAGTGAAAAAGTCCCTGAAGTATGTCTAAGTGGATGTCAGGGTCCTAACACCAATTGTTTGACTCTGATTGTCCACTCTAATTGCCTTTCTCACTAATGGCTACCAAGGTGATGCCTCTGGCAGGTCACTTCCTGTGGATGTGACCATTTGAGAGCAGAGAATGATTATCACACATGTATTTCTGGTTCCAGGACTATTCTGCAGTGCTTTTTTCTCTCCTGGTTGGATCCTTCTCTTTCACACAGTCATATACAGCCTCTCACAAATCCTTTCAGCTGCTCATCCTTGCTTAAATTTTTTCTGTCCCACTTTCCTTCCTTTCTCAGACCTGCCTGCTAGTTCCCATTCCTTAGATGTGTGTCTCATTTACTAACAGTTACAACTGCTACAGAATCCACCACAATGGCCAAAATCAAATTGCCCTTCCACTCTTCTGACCTCCTGCTGTGCCATATTAACTGCAAATGAAGCACGCAAGAGCTTAACTTTCACACACTACCCAGTGTCCCTTGATAATTTGCCACCTGAGAGGCACGGTTAGGCAAAAATGGTCCAGAGAGCATGTGCCAGATTTTAATTTCTCCCTTAGAAAGAGGCTGACGTGATAAACCTGACAGGCAGAAGTTTATACATAACTAGGGTCTAATTTTTAACTTTAATTATGTATTTACTTGTGAAGTAACACATTTATCCAAGACCACAAGACTTACTAGTGCTTAGCTGGAGTCCCTCAGTCATCAAAGGAATCACATGACTAGAACAAGATCCCATTCTCCTGAGGCCCCCCACCTCAGGCACATGCACACAAACACATGACCCCACCTCTTCATTCAGTTTACAGTGAGCTCTGAAGAGAAACTGAAGGAGGTTTCCGTGTAGCTAGGAAATTCTCATGCTTTAAGGGAATGTCAGGCTCTGCTGAGCACCATATTTAGTCCTGAGTAAGGGTGACAGAGTTATTTGCTGGCAGAAATAAACCTGATTTTCTCAGCAATAACAAATCTAGGGTAAGAGTGGTGAATGCAAGCCAATTCTTTAATATCAGGATAAGCATCACACAACCCTTACAATTTTTAAGTCTAGTTGAACCCCAGTAAATACTTGAGTAAAATCAGCTATAGAAAAAAGTGCTGCTAAAGCTTGACAGAAATAAGCATCTTCCCATAATGAGAGAGCTATTGATGAGCTTCCTCTAAGACAAAGAGAACTAGATAGAAAAATAATACAGAACATTGCAGATGACTTCCTACTGACTTAACTTATTAACTGATAATTTATTCACAATCAGTAAAGAAGTCCAAAATAGATTAAATGATTATTCATCTCCAACTTGTACATGCACATAAGATAGGTTGAGAAAGTTGGGGCTGTTCAGCCTGGAAAAGAGAAGGCTGCATGGAGATCTCATAGCAGCCTTCCAGCATCTGAAGGGGGCCTATAGGGGTGCTGTGGAGGGACTCTTCATTAGGGACTGTAGTGATAGGACAAGGGGTAATGGGCTCAAACTTAAGCAGGGGAAGTTCAGGTTGGATATAGGGAGGAAGTTCTTTACTGCAAGGGTAGTGAGGCACTGGAACAGGTTGTCCAAGGATGTTGTGGGTGCTTCATGCCTCGCAGTGTTCAAGGCTGGGCTGGACAGTCTTGGGTGGTATGGTTTAGTGGGAGGTGTCCCTGCCCATGGCAGGGGGGGTTGGAACTAGATGATCTTAAGGTCCTTTCCAACCTTAACTATTCTATTATTCTATGATTTTTTTTTTTTTTTTCTCTGTAGGTCTTTCACATCTTAGGTCAGAATTTATTTTCTTCCTATCTCATCAGACAGGTGAAAAAAGATAAGAAAGTAGAATCACCTATAGATGGCAACAGTGAGCTGGAACTATAACTCAGCTCTATGGCAGCACTGTCACCGTGAATGAAGGAAAGGCATGGGCTAATTACGTGCAAATACACTGAGGCTGATATTTTCAAATAGGTCAGTAAAGCAGTGTGTATCCAAGCTAAGATGTTATTACTGGGGCTCCCTTTATTGTTTTTTAAATGAAACTGGATGAGTATGGAAATAATCCATATCATTCGTTATCACTCATTGTAAATCTCCATTCTACTTCAGGTGCCACAGCAAGTCAAAAGCATTTGTCAGATAGCATGGGTGCCATAAAACAACAGACATGACATGCCAGCTTCTTTTTACTGCCTTGTAACATACCAAGGAATAAAGTCTCAAAGCAATTTGGGACCTGCAGGACAGTAGATCTGGAGAGCTCAGCTTTCCTGATGTTTTGAAAATGCTCACCACATGCTAACAAGTCTTTCATAAATTCAAGCAGCCCAAAAATCCCAGATAATTTTAACCCAGTGGAAGAGCAGGTAAGAAATATCCTTCTTAGGCTGCTCTTTCTTGACCTGGAGGCACCAAAATAATTCATTTCTGGATTTATCTCAGACCATCCAATCTCCTAATCATCACTGCAGGTATGAAATTTTTTTCATGGCACATTGTTAAAAACCTTACCCCTTAGTGAGAATATAACAGAGATAAGGGACTATGTAGGAGTCTCACTAAGATCATATAAGTGTTCTAGAACTTCATGAAAAAAAAAGTATTATTAGGTCTTACGCAAGACAACAAAATAGGCTTTCATTTTCCAGCCTTAAATTATGTCTTGGTTTCAGCTGAGATAGAGTTAATTTTCTCCTTTGTAGCAGGTACAGTGCTATGGATTTAATTATTATTGTTATTATTATTATATTTTGTTTTATTTCAACTATTAAACTGTTCTTATCTCAATACTAAGGTTTTTACCTCTTTTTGAATCTTCTCCCCATCCCACCAGGGTTTGGGGAAGGAGTGAGATTGCAGCTGCATGATATTTAGTTGTTGGCTGAGGTTAAACCACAACAGCTGAGTGATTGAAAAATATGGAAAACTTTCTATAGTAGCTCATTAAATCCTTTTGCTACCCAAAATTCATGTCAGTGCTAGGGGATTCTGTGGAACTGTGTTCATACGTCAGACTGAAAAATAGATTAATTTCTTTTTCATTTATAGCAAGAGTCAAGCCAAATAGTATACATATGACAATTTCCCAGATCACATGGTCCAGCTTTCTCCAGTAGCACTAGTTTGTTGCCAATTGCTAGAGTTCTCCATTTCAAGATATAGTGGCACTCAAAAACAAAGGCAAGTATTTTAGAAAATTGGGTAGGAGAGAAGCTAAGAACAAGGGCTTGAAACAATGAAACATCTACACAATGTATGCCAGAAACTTATCCTTTATTAAAAAATGCTTTCCAGATAAATAACAGGCGCTCAAGACAACCATTATTTTTCTCTGCAATCATCCTTTCATGTAATCTATACAAGTATTCTCACAGGAATAATTACGAAGTATTCTGATGGCTACTATTAGCAATCAACTGAATTGCATTTCAGAATAGTTCCTCTCAGATTGTGTCCATTTAAAAACTATTGTCAGCACATGCCCAGAAGTTTGGAGTGAAAATAGACTGAGTCTGCAAGGGACGCAGAAAAAAGGAAAGACCTTGCTTGATAAAGGACCACTTGGTGGATATAGAATTGGTTGGATGGTTGCACTCAAAGAGTTGTGGTCAGTGGCTTGATGTCCAAGTTGAGACCAGTGACCACTGGTGTTCCTCACGAGTTGATACTGGGACCAGTGCTCTTTAATGTTTTTGTCAGCAATATGAACAGAGGGATTAAGTGTGCACTCAGTATTTGGGTGAAGACACCAAGCTGTGTGGTGGTCAACACACTAGAGGGGATACCAGAAAGAGGGAATTTTAGAGGTTTGAGAAGTGGGCCTGTGCAGACATCATGAAGCTCAGCAAGGCTAAGTGCAAGGTTCTGCACCTGACTTGGGGCAATCCCAGGCACAGCTATAGGCTGAGTGGAGAATGGGTTGAGAGCAGCCCTGAGAAGGAACTGGAGGCGTTGCTGGACAAGAAGCTCAATATGAATCAGCAGTATGTGCTTGAAGGCCAGGAAACCAATCCTACTGAAGAAGAGTAACCAGCAGGGCAAGAGAGGAGATTCTACCCCTCTACTCCACACTGGAACAGGTTGCCACAGAAGTGGGGCTGGAACTAGATGATCTTTAAGGTCCCTTCCAACCCAAACCATTCTAAGGTTCTATAATTTTATGATAATAAAAGACACAGTTGTAGAAGCTGCATGTATGAACAAAGAAGGATGAATAAAATCATAGGATTCAGGCTCTTGAGGGAGAATTTTATTTTCTAAACTTCACAAGAATAATCCTCATGAAATCTTCTCAAAAGAAATAATAGGGCACCCTCTTTTTAACTGATTTCAAATTGCAAAAAATTTAGGATAGAACATTAGTTTAAATGACCATGTTTAAGGTTAACAGCAAAGCTTACTTCAGTTAGCATTACAAAGCATGTAACACAAAATATTTTTGCCAACCTCTGTTATAGACTGTGAAGAGAATTGACAGAAGAAATTGCAAAGCTGGCAAAATGAATGTTCGGGTTTGGTTGTCTGCTCAAATACCTTGTTACTGATAATAGACTTTTCAGAAACATGTAATACACTGTGTTAATCTGTTTGTACTTAATTATGTACTTTATCCGATGCCCATAGGAAATCCTTGGTGGCAATGAAAGAATCCAAGATTAACAGAGTTAACTAAAGCAGAATTACCAGACTTGAAATTGTTCCTGTTGCAGATAATATATGAGCTCTAGGCAGAACTAAGCAAAAGTTGGTAATGAAAAGCAAGCTTAGAAAGATATTGCTGAGCTGAAGAGGACCTGATCATAAAAGAAGGTTTGGATCATTTTATCAAATTTGAGATTGGTTGTTTGCTAATTTTTGAGCATGCACACATGATCTCAGAGCACCCCTTAATTGGCTGTCCATTTCCTTTGGAATAGAAATTAATCATAAATTTAAATATGTCAGAAATCAGCATGTGATGAATGAAGAGGAACAAGATGGAAAGGTGCCATGATCTCTTCCTGTTGTTGCCTGGACTTGCAGCAGGTAAAGAAAGAAGAATGGATATAGGGAGACAATGTTGTTCAAAGGAAGAATGAAAAAGCCTGGAAATGCCTGAGTGGCAACTAACTCCCTATTTCAACTGTTTGTCCAGAGTTTCATTTCTTACATGTGACTAATAATAGTGGGACAAATATAGGTCTTTTCCAGCTGTGAATCAGGAATGTATCCCAGGCTCCTTGGGAACAGAGAAAATAGGATTCCTGCAGTAAGGGAAAAGGGACATAAACTAGCCGTATCCTGGACCTGGCTTTCAGAGGACATTTAGAGAGGTCACTGAAGGGCATGGCAAAGAGGTTCCTCATGTGGTGGAACAGCTAATGGCCAGAAGACAGCTGTAGTGCTGGCAAAAGTATAGCAGCTTGCCCTTTCAAAGATAAGTTCAGTGCCTCCAAGCCCTGCTCCACACCTTCAGGAATAGGGTTGGCATCTTGGCACTGCTGGCTTATATCCTGTAGATCCACCTCAGTTCCTGAGGTACCTCTTCATGCTGGACCCTCTCTGGAGATCCTGAGACTTGTGGGATTGCTGCCTGGAACCAATGGGAAAAGCTGGCATTTGATTCTTATTTTGGTCTCTGAATTCTTGGGCCTGTGTCTTCCTGGCTGGAACAAATGTCCTAACTGCTGAGCAGCTCTCTGTGGCCTGGGATTAAGTCCCCCTTCAAGGGTTCACTCTGTTCCTGACTTGCTGGGCTGAAGCTGGACATCACATATGAAACCTGCACATTCAAACCTTCCTCTCCTCACTTCTCATTGAGAATTTAAATAGATTCATTGCCATTATGCATCTAGCGAAACTTAGATCACTACAAAGTTGCTGTTTACAAGTGACCTGGCCATGTGGGATGTTTTCTGCAGTTGATCCCGCCTTTGCACTCTAACTCATATCTCAGTCCTTTGGCCAACCTCATATTTCTTTTCTTCACCAACATTTATGCATTGCCTTGAATTGTGAGTAATAGAATTTAGTACAGAATTTTCAGACCAAATGTTTGAGTGGGCTTCACTAAATTTAGAGTACTAGTTGCAAATATCCAGTTATTGTTATCCTGAAACCATCTTCCAACAGTACAAAGGGGAAAATAAGAAATTTTAAGGTGGATCATGCTGGCTTCTGAAAAAGATGAGGATGACATTGCTGGTTGTAGTATATTTAGTCAAGATCAAGAAGATCCATCCCTGTTGTCATGGTTTAAACCCAGCCAGCAACCCAGAACCATGCAGCTGCTTGCTTGCTCCCAACCCCCACCCCTTCCTCCCCTCGCTCTGTGAATGACAGAGCAAAACCTACACAGCTCCCTTCTAAATAGCTGTCTATCAGCTCCCCCATGTAAATGGCTTTTTTTTGCAAATAAACATTATCATATTCACAGAGTGTTTAGGCCAAAAGAAACAATGCTGTATTTAATTTCTTATGTAAGATTTCACCCTTTTTGTTTCTTTTTTTTTTTCAGTCTTTAGCTAATGTGGTGAAAGAAACATGGTCTGATGGTTTCTACTACTTGCACCCAGAAGGAACAAAAGCAGATTTCAGCTGTGCTACTTAGAAGAGCCTTGTTATCATATTTCCTCACACTTTTCATTGTGCTGTTTCTCACAGTGCTTCTGAGTTAAGGAAGTGGCATTATTTTAATTTCGCACATGAAGGGCTAAATCAGTTTTCTAAATACACAAGTTTGCAACCTGATGGTCCCAATTCCAGAAATAATTGAATATTATACAGGTCTAAAAGCCTGATTCTGGAGGTACTATTCACACAGTGACTTGGGTGAGAGCATCTTTATACAATAAATAAGAAATACATTTGCACTTGAGCTATTCTTCATAGTAGCAATGGCTAGTGTACAAGTAAAGCCTGTACTTTAAACTCTTCTTCACAGGACACCTTGTGAAACTGGAACACTGCAACTGGAACCCTTTTCTGTGCCCATATCACTAGCTCTTCTTGCTGTCAGATGCCACAAACAGGTCTTTCCTGATGTATAGGAAATACCACAGAAAATCATGGCCTGTTGCACCTTTCACTTCAGGCAACACAGGCCTCCATTACATCCTGTGTTGTCTGTCATCGATATGGGTTCTCTGGGTACTGAATCTAGATCTAGTTGTGTTGATTCCATTCGTATGAAGTGAGAGATTTCTAGGGCACCTCCTTCTAACATGAACATCTAGGGCTTGATTCAGTTATTCATATATACATATCTAATGTCATTTGAGACTCCCTGGTTTATCTAGGATTTTCTTGGGTTTGCCAGATATGACGCAGGTCCTACTGGAGACCTGTACTCATCTGGAGGCAGCAGAAGCAAGGCACACATTGGCACAGAATGCTTATCTGTGAGCAAACGATATTTTTGCTATGCCTGAGCAAAAGCATAAAGCATCTAAAAGAGATTATTACTTCTTACTAATATAACATCTAAAAGAGGTTATTACTTATTACTTTTTTCATTAATTATGAAGGGAGTTAGATGTCTAAATTAGATTTAGCCAAATGAAACTGAGATCAATCCCACACTGGGTAGGAGAGTTTCTATTGTAGAGTTAGGTTAAAATATCAGATAAATCCATCTGCAAATACTTCTTGTTCTAGAGATACTGAGGCACCTGCCTTTTTTACAGGTGATAGTGTTATGGAAAAAAAAAATGCTTAAAATGGACAAAAACATGTTGAGACTTACTGTCGTGGTTTAAGCCTTAAATCAGACGCGCAGTTTGTTCACTCACTTCCCCCTTTTTCTTCCCTCTGCTCCTGGAGGGATGGGAAGGAGAATCGAAAGAATG
>JAOEHY010007151.1:0-29335 GCA_025447955.1 Psilopsiagon aurifrons | reverse complement strand
GGTTTAGTGTGAGGTGTCCCTGCCCATGGCAGGGGAGTTGGAACTAGATGATCTTAAGGTCCTTTCCAACCCTAACTTTTCTATGATTCTATGATTCTATGATCTCGCATCTCTCCCAGGAGGTCCCTGCATGAGGACCTCATTCCTCACTCAACCTTGCCAGGGAAAACTGTGTGTCAATTGTCTGTGCAAGCTGCTGCTGTCCCTGAGGAAGCGGCTCCTTTCCACCACCTTCTGTCAAGCCTCTGTGCTGCCCCCTTGTTCCCACATTCCTCTGCTTGTTGTCACTCAGTGCAACAGACTGGGAAGTGATTTGTGTTAAAATGACCTGGTCATCAACAACAACAAATGGCTGTTTTTAACCTCCCTGATCTGCTCCAGGAGAGAGCATCTGAGGCTTTTATGCAGCTGCAGGCTGGCAGGGCATGGGTTATCCATTCCCTGCATGGACCTCCTCTGGGGAGATGGGGAAGCTGAGGGTCTTGTTAGTGTGACCAGGTCCTGTTTCCTCCTGAAATGCCACTTTATTTCTCACGGTACCTGCACACTGAAAGGGAGAACTGGGTGCAGAGACTTCACAAACAAATTTTAGTTACCTACATCTGCATATCCTCCCCCCTCTAGTTCTTATCTCAGTAATTAAATTATGCAGCTGAGGAAAGTGATTTGGAAAACAGATGGCATGTAAGATGCTATAGAATGTAGTGGCGCATTTTAAACATTGCAGCAGAGACAGGCAGATTTGGGTGATATGTGGGCCTTGAAGTAATTGAACTTCAAAGGCTGGTAGTGCAATGGCCTTTTAACCAGAAGAAATGAATGGCCCTCTGTCCTCCAACTTGATACTCATAATTAACTATTAAAACCAAGCTTTTCCCTGTACACTCTGGCTGGTCTAATTTGCCACATGAATTAGTGTGATCTAACTACGTTTCTTGGTAAATGTCAATGGTAGGAAATACGGCATTTGGTCAAGATGGAACCTTGAACAACCAGGTTAGCCTAGCACTAGTTTGAAGAGTAAGGGAGAATGACACAGAAAAGAGCAGATCATTAATTAATCTCTGTGAGCCTCTAAGCCCATTCTCCCACTTACATTTAAGACCACAGCATAAACTCAACACTGCAGCCAGGACCAGGTGCCACAGCTGCTGGCAGCGTGAATGCTGTGTCCCCAGACCTGCTAGATAAGGTCCTTCTGGGAGCCCACCACTGCTTCCCAGCCACTGAGTACCCAGTGGGAAAGGACAAAGGGAGCTCTTTTGCCAGTGTAGCCAAGGAAAGTGGTTTGCCAATGGCATCTGCCTCGGGATCAGCATCAAAGATATCTTCACTCAAAGCATAGATGGTAAAAGAGATTGTGCTAGCTTACGTTGGATGGGACTGTGGCCTCTTTCCAGGAAAATGGCAGTCAATCACATCCCACCTTCTGAAACGGTGCTGGAGATCACCTTGTAATGAAAACCATCATGAGAGGAGCTGGGGGAGCCCTATGGCTGGCAGCTGTTTCCACCACTGAGTGTATTTCCACACAAAGCTAGAGAAAGTCAGAGAGACCAATAAACTGAACATAAAGAGTTTAAACCATATGGATAAATAATGGCAGATGTTTAGGGAAGGAATAACAGGCAAGAGTATGACTTATGCAGTGCCTGCAGTTCAAAGAAAATTAGTTCATACTGCAAGGGTATTGTTCAGAGGAACAGTAAGAGATAAACTAACTGGGGGAGGGAGGAAGGAGAGGAAAAGCTGTTTCCCTTCCCTCAGATGCCTGAGTACCATCCCCAGCTAGCACAGTAAACCACTGCTTCATCACCAAACTAGCACCCAGATCTTGTGGTGGAAGCAGAAGCAACCACCATCACTTGCAGTCACACACCCCATCTTGCAGAGACAACTCCCTCAGAGCATTACTAGCGTTAAATGGGGCCACTGATGTGCAGAAATGCTGAATCCCTCCACAGTACCTGCATCTTCCTGTGGATGGTTTCAGCAAAGGACAAGAAACTGGGCTAGTAGCTGGAGTAGGAACTAAGGAACCAGGATCCCCTTGTTTTGTATCCATCTCTGTTTAACTGTCTAACCTTGCACATAATACTTTGAAAAGTTCAGTGGCCTCTAAAAGAAATTCTCACTGTGATGTAAGGAGACCTATGGTCCAATTAAATGCCCTGTTTGAAAGATGCTATGAAAAATAACTGTGCTGCCAGCCATCTTCTTCCTTGCCCAAGGATGGAGCAGATTTTAATATGGTACTTCTGCCAGAAATCACTTGAAAAGGGAAGCAAACCCTTCATTTTCAGAAAGACTGCAGCACTTCTTATGTGCTTTTTCTCAGATTTCATAGGGAATAATAGGGAGTGTTTAAGTGGAAAAGGCCAAATTACCAGAACACTTTTGAGCTACATAATGAGTATTGCTAATAGCAATGCTTAACTTGGCAACAGTCTTCAAGGTTATTTAGCAAAGCACAAAATGTACCTCAAACAAAACAAAAAGTCCACTTTTATATGTCTTTGCAAATTAAATATAAAACTAATCAATTTGGCTTTTCGCTTTCATTTTGCCATTTTGTTTTGGCTATCAATAAAAGCAGCCTTGAAGATGCAACACAAGAAGCATTAGACAGAAGTGATAGAGGAACAATAAAATGAAGAGGAATGCAAGTTGGTACAGAACATCTTTGATCATTATAAAACTAATTATTGAGAGAGCTCGGTGTGCATGAATAGAGAATAATGATGAGTTTGGTAAACCCTTACCACGCAACACGCATGTATTTTTGAGCCTGGAGACAGGGTGCTTAAGGAGGAAGCAACAAAGTGAAATCAAAGAGTATGCGCGTCACTCCAATAGCAGGATGTAAGGAAGGAGCAACTCCCAACCTATCTTACTTAGAGGCACAGTTAACACTGCAGAAAGCTTCCACTGTGCAAGCTATATATTAGCTGCCCTACTGCTACAAAACCGGCTGTAAATCTGTGCTGTATTTTAGAACAAAGAAATCATTCCCACAAAGTTTCAAGATAGGTCAACATATAATTTAGACAGCAGGTCATTTAAAACTGATTTGAAATATGGAAATTTGCCTGAATGTCCTTTAATTCTCCTCACTTCTCACAGCAAGAACTCCTTGGGCACACATGCATGTTCCAGCAAGTGAGGAAAGCAGGTTACTTATTAAGTAACTTGTGTGCATGCCTATGTGTTTTATATGCCCAGAATACCTCTGGAGGAAAAACAAACTTACCCTAAATCTGTTGAAATTGAGGCCAGTGAATTTTAAGATGTTCAGCCCTAGCAATGTCCTGCTTGGTTGCATCCAGTCGCACAAACTCCTTCCTTGGAGAAGAGTTTAGGGAGGGGTTCTGAGGCCATGCATGGATTTGCAGCAGAAACATGCTGCTTTTTGGAAAGAAAAATCAGTGTGATGGTCCTGAATCTGCAACAACAGAGTGTGAAGCTGGCAGAGCCCAGTGGCAATGGCCCCTTCTTTCCCAGGTCCAGGAAAGTGGCGTCAGCTCTGTTCCCACCATGCTGCCCCTAACACGCAGTCTCAGGTATTCCTCCCATATTCCACTAAGAAGTCACTGAATGGCAGCTACCAGAGCAAAAGCTGTGGTTTCAGACCAAGATACCAGCTAAATGCCATCAAAGCCAGGATTAGCTAGCAGCAATTGTACCAGCGTGTTGTCCAGCATCTATCTGAAGACTTTATAGTCACATTTTTGCTTGTCATGATATATTTTCTCACCAAACATTATATCTGCTCTGTCCATCCTATCCTTATTTATTACCTTATCTATTTCAGGAATAGAAAATGCATTTTATTCTTCTGCTAATGTTATTAGTTTCTTTTATTTGCTGTTGAATCTCTGGCCATCAAACTGGAGCTCACAATCCTCCTGATCTAGCATGTTTTAAAAAACTCAATTAATTTGCCCTTTACCTTGGCATCTCCTCTCATAAACACAGCTACGGAGTCCCCTCACCCCACACCTGTGCTCGGTGTCTTGCTGTTCATTATTGCTATGTGTTGACAGTTCTGCAGCCCATTTTCAATCATCTCCCCTCGCTGGTTGCCAGACGGATCTAAATTAATTTTTTCAGTAAGATCCCAAGGCATTATTTAAAATGCTCCCTACTGTGTATTGCTTCCCGTATATATCTCCATTAGTATCCAGCTTGGCTGTAAAAAAGCAGCAAAGTTCACAGGACGTTATTTGCTTTTAACACACCAGAATCATTTACTGCCTGTGATTCACTTATCTGAATACTTGTAGATTCATTGCATGCACTCTGTATTTTCGATAAAGACTCCATCAAAAACAAGAGGCACCAGCTAAATACAGAATACCCATATAGTCTGGGTTTGTTTTTTTGGGGTTTGGTTTTTTTTTCCCTTTAGTATCAGACCCATTTTTCATTATTAATCAGAAAAATCAGTCAGGATCTAGGCTACCCACCATCTGGATGCACTGACTGCTGTATATTCAGTCCTTCCAAATTATTCTACCCCTGCCTAAAACCAGATTTTGTGACAATTTCATGGTTAATTCTTAATTGTCTCAAACATTATTCTTTAGAGGAATAGCACAGGAAAAGATAGTTCAGCCCTTTTAATTCCACAAAAGACTGTGGCTAAACCCATGCCCATCCAGCATTTTATATTTGCCCTTGGGTGAGAGATCTCTTTGTGATGGCCCCAGGTTGCACTCTCCCCACAAACTCCCATGCCTCGGCAAGGTTCCTGATACCCAGACCCTGGCAAATGCCAGATATTATATCCCGGAGATGATGTTGCCTCCGACTTTGGTGGGCATGGCAGCAGAGAGGGGATGGTCGCTCTGCCCCTCTTCTGTAGGTCCCACGAGCCAAACAGGATTGCTGCAAAGGGCAAGAGCTGCTCTCCTGCCAAGCGGAATAGGACTGTGGCTCTGCTGAAAGCAGCTGACCTGTAAAATTCAGGTTGCAGTCACACAAACCTCTGGTGTAAGGGCCTGTGTTTCTTGCATTGAAATTGCATTATAGAGTCACAGAATGGTTTGGGTTGGAAGGGATCTTCAAAGGTCATCTAGTCCAACTGCCCTGCAATGAGCATCTTCAGCTAGATCAGGCTTCTCAGAACCACATCCAGTCTGGTTTTGAATGTCTCCAGGGGTGGCACATCCATTCTTGCATTGTACTGAAGTGCAGCCATGTGTGTATACTGAAAAGATAAAGACTTCAGTATTAGTACGCATGCTCTGATGATCAGAAATTGGTCCTTATTTGAAGTCTGGATTTGTCCTAATCCCACAGTGAAGGAACAGAAATGTCATAAAAGTTTGGTTTTGGGGCTTTTGAAACAAAATATTAGCAGCTTGCATCTCTTTTGGAATTGATTTGCTGTGTGGGGTCCAAATAGATGAAGCGTTTTGTCCAGACACCATCAGTTGCTGTGAGTTGCTGAACAAGCAACTATGTGGAAGAGCTTAATGGTTGATTTTTTTCCAGTTGCTTGTAGTGAATGGCAATTGGCATGCAAATAAAGAGATAAACCTTATCTTAGCTAAAACATTATGAAAAGGTTATGTTATGTATGGTAATGTTTGACACTCCATTCTCTCATTAAATTACAGGCAGATTGATTTTATTTTTCTAATGCCACATCAAAGGTGATTTAAGTGAGTTTTACTGCATTTCTGGGTGAGTTAGTTCAGGTTGATTGCTCTATGTGCTGTTTGGGAATTGTTCGTGCATTGTAGGTGTGTACATAATCCTACAGCTATGTCAACATGTTTTATAATTAAACTTTACACCCAAATTACAGCTATATAGTGTCAGGGGCTATTCTTTTTCTTCTTATTGCCTCTCCAGCCATGCATCTAATGCACACAAAGTGATTTCTTGGCTTAGGAGACTGAAGGCCATTAGACCACCAAAGAGATGTGAATTAAACACAGTGCAAGTAAAGACGGCTTTCGTGTAGCGTATCAAACCAGAAAAAAACCTGCAGAGCCTCTCAAATATCAAACTTTGGGGGTTGATTCATTCAGTGGGTCTGTGACCTGACGAGGCATGTGATTAATTGCACACATATTCCCTTGGAGGTTTTCCTGTTCATGCTTTCTGCAGCAAAAATTGTTAGCTTGACAGATCAGTGCAGCAACTTCTTAAGATGCCTGAAAGGGAAAGGGTTGGTTTCTGATTAAGAGTTAATGGAGGAATAGCAGCTGCTCCATGCCGAGGGGAGCAAAAATGAAAAAGAAGAAAAGCAGCTTTCAATTCTCAGAGAAATCACACATAGAAATAAGCTGATTTTTCGATAACTCCAACTATAGGCTTTCTGTCAGGGATTGCAAGAAAATATGCGCATGATACAATAGGCTTCATAGTTATGAATTCTTCTGTGCTTCGTTCCATCTGATTACCTAAATATAAGCCACGGCCTGAGATTTTTCTTTTCTTACTAAGATACTCTCCCAGGTGTCTCCTTTTCCACCCATTTACTTTTGGGTTGAAGAAACTTTTGGCCATTTAGGCTAAAGTTTGCAGAAACACTAATTCATCAGGCAGCTCCCATATTTGCAGTGCTGAGCAAAGATGCTTACACAGCACCATCCTTCCATTAACAGGCAATCCACACTGTCCAACCATTGTACCAGGCCACACAGGTGTTGACCACTCAATTTAAGATAGCTTTCATTTTTTCAAGTAAGGCCTAAACCCCTAGAAAACGTCCTCAAGGTTATTTAATCTCTAGACCTTATCTATGAAAGGGTTTTAAACATTAACCAATGTTCCCTTTTCACATTTCCCAGCTGGACTGTGATAACACAAACTCAACAGATGCTTTGATGCAGTGTGTGAAATGAGCTGGGATGTTTGATGGCTCGCTACAGACATTCCTGCTCCTGTGGGAATGACTTGGAAGCCCTGACTTGGGAGCAGAGGGCTCCCGGAGGCAAACAGCAGCCAGGGAAACCCTGGGACTGGGGTGGGCTAGAACAGGCTAAGCCAAGGCAGCAGATATTTGGGGAGCCCTGTGCCCTCACACCTCACAGACATCTTTGCCTTAACCTAGGACAAACCCCTCAAAACACACATGGAAGCGTGAGTCTGGAAGCTGAGACCTGCACTTACTTCTGCATCACTCTTCCTGGCTTGCATCTTGTGGCCTTATCTGCAGAGCCCAGCTCACGACATCCATTCCAATCCAGCAGGTTTGTGCCAGAGCACTGACAAAGGGCTACGTGTGCATCAGAAACGGCAGGTAATGATCTTTAAAAATACCCCTGGATACCCCCATGACATCCCTCTAAGGCTCCAAGAATTTAATTAAGCTCCTTGTTCAGTAGGTTTTCTAATACATTGTGAAAGGTATTTCTAATAGATGGTGGCTGCTACTGGCAATACAGAAACACACAAAGCAGGAAAAGCGTAAACAAAAACCACTCCAATCACTTCAACTTTCAAAATGAGCCTAAGAAGCTAACAGAGAAAGATACTGTAAAAACAAATTGATTCAATTGCACAACATGAAAGGGAAGGCAGGTCTTACTGAAGTGGAGCAGTAGACAGAAAGGCAGAACAAAATTCCTCAAAGCAATGGCATATAAATATTGAGCAAAATGCACACGCTGATTCTGCACATGGCTCTGCAAAGAGCAGCTGCTCTGGCTGCAAATACGCTTCAGAGGAAAACACAAAAAACTGGAAATCCACAAAGCCGAGGGGGAAATCAGTGAATAATCCGCTAGAAGGAAATCCCCAGCTTCCGTGAGCAAGTGTGGGGATTAGGAAGACATTTCTAAATCAGTGAGGTGCAGGCTGGGACAGAAGAGAGAATTTCAGGATTTTCTTCTATTTCCCTTAGCATCACATACTCAGTGACAGGGAGATATTTCCTCCTTCCCCTTGTGTGCCAGTGCAGATGTTTAACTTAGGACGTTCATCTCTCTGCAAAATCGTTTCATATCATGTTTGTAACCATTACTTACTTCCAGAGGCCTTCACAAACGGTATTTCTAACTGATTTAAAGATATGACTGCTGGTCTAGTGAGTGGCAGCAACTCAATTCACTTCTTGCCTTTTGCTCTGAGAACCAGCTGAATGATTCAGTCACAAAAGCTTCTGGAGCAAAGCCAGAGGGGATTTGGTTAATCTGGATTTGTGAGCCCAGGCTACTGGTTTAAAAATTGATAACGAATCTATGTCACCATGTATTCCCTTCTCCCCTGGGAAAACAAAGGATGTATATCTGTAGAAAATCAGGGTTATTCCTTTAATCTGTAAGAAATTACCAAGAGGAAACAGAGAACTTGCCACCACCTTAACCAGATAATCAAACCACCGCACGGTGGCATCTTTCAGTGATTTGCAGTGTGTGAAAAAGTAGCATGTATTAAAATATACTGTAAGTAACCCCCCCAGCCAGACACACGTGTGCAGTGTTTCTGTGGGTTGCCAAGGCAAGAGAACTGCGGAGGATGAAAAAGAATCACAGAAGATGCAAGCAAAGTGAAACAAAACACAGTATTCTTTGCAGGATAGCACTTCCAGAGGTTGGCAGACTTTCATCCAACATGCTGAGAGCTCACAACCTCTCTTCATCCAGTATATCCGGTGCTATTCCTTTCAGCAGGCTGGGGTGGAGAGTGCTTGTATGAACCTAACAACAGGCACCTCCAAAGGGATGGTGTTTAATGCAGAGAATCTGGCATTATTCATGCACTTTTTATCTACAGAACTGGAGGTGCCTGATCATGTGCAATCAACACCAGTTTGATCTTTCCTACAGAGTAATTAGCCAAGAGCACCAAATTCCTGCCTCCACAAATAGATTTCCTGAACTTCCTTCAAAGGAACAGCTACCCCAGTGTGGGCTGCGACCAGAAAACTCTCTAAAAGTCATACAGCAAGTAAGCAGGGAAGTGGGGAGCAACCTCCAATAGCCCTGCTGTACTCATCGCAGGGCACCACAACACGACAGCATGTACAAGGTTACAAATTTAGAAGCCTTGTGGAAATCAATTCTTAAACACACCATATGATTAATCTGAGATGGTCACTGGGCAATACAAGCAGGTTTGTCACTGCGCCTTGTGGCTTGCTTTGACACACAGGGGTTTAGGATTTCAAATCTAGTACTTTTCTCATTCTAAGGAAATACCTTTCCTATGTGTCAAAAGCTCAACAAAACACGATGTATTTAAACGTAATACCAGAGATAAGTGCAATGAAAGGTGTGGTTAGAAGTGTGTAACTGTTAATTTGCATTAAAATGTTCTGCCTGTAATCACATGCTGATAGACTTGTTTTCCTGACTGAGCCACCTGACTTTTCTTTGCTGCACATCAGCACTGCAAAGCCTGGTCCCAGGGGTGTCCAACTCTGCAGGGGTGAGGACAAGCACCACAAAGATACTCCGGTCTCAGCTACTGACTGCATCATGTAATGGATGTGCTCAGGGAAACTGCCAGAATACAAAAATCTTTGTACTGAGCAAGTGTGCTAAGGCTGGTACTTCCATAATACACAGTGAGGAGCTGGGACAAGCAGGGAAAAGACACCCAGCAAGATTCCATGCTCAGCCTTGCATTTTCTGGAGCATCCCCTTGGAGTGACCCTGTATGAAACTGGTGTCCTTGGCATAGGCAGTTCAGCAGCAAACACCCACAGTCCTGCAGAGTTGATGTCCTTCTCCAGCCATCCCTGCAGCCACCCCTGGTGTCTGGCGACGCACGTCACACCAGGACTCGCAGGTTCCTCTCAGCAAGCTCTTAGGCACTCCACTATTTGCGTAAGTCAATGATAAAATTTCTTCTCGTAAAACTCCTCCAAATCCCTGCTCTTTACAGCCTGAGAGCATTTTGGTGAAGAGGGTATCTGAGAGGGTCAAAGAAAAACTGCAGGCACTGAATACCACTGAGGCAGTAAAATTAGATCCACTATTTAATCACCATTTCCAGTAACTGTTTAATTTTGTAAGTAGTATTTCAGAGAAATTTCTACATATCTTCACAGTGAACAGGTGATGATGAAAGATTTTGTTTAGACAGAAGTTGAAGTTTGAATTTTAAATGGAAGTTCTACACAGTGTAAAAAAGCCCAACAAAATCAGCACAAGGTTATTTTAGTCTTAAAGATTTTTCAAATAAAACAGAACAAAACTAAGGTTAAAAAAACCCCAAACAACCAAACTTTATTGTTTTGGAAATACAGTCTATCAGTCTATCATAAAATATGTTTAATTATTTACTATTAAACAATAGTAAAGATCACTTTGTAGAGATGAAATGAACGTCATCAAGGGCTTTTATAAATCGTCTCTCAATAACACTAGGAGCTGGGTAGCTGCTGTTCAGGGCTAACAGTGTGCAGCATATTTGGTGCAGTGTAAAGGTTTTTTGGTAGAATATACTTATTTACTGCCATAGCAGGAGAAGCAATTAGCTGATGTTTCATGGGGCAGCCTTCCAAGGATAATCCTGAGGCAAGAGCAGCTCCACCATCAGGTGAGACACTGGAAGGAGGCGAAGCTGGATGCCCCTGCCGAGACCTGCATGTGTGTCAAGCTGCCTCACTTGAGACCCTCTTGAAGGTTTTTCTTCTCCATCAGCAGCCTTGCCACTTACAAATGCTTCTTCTTTTTTATTGCCTCTGCCCTGACAGCCAAGCTCTTGGCACAGACGGTCAGGACCACGATGAGGACTCCAACCAGGAACGTAACCAGGGGCCAGAGGAAGCAGTGCAAGAGGACAGTCTCATCATGAGTGCGCTTCAGCATCACATCATCTGGCCTGTGAAGAGGAGGAACGGAAGAGGTAGAGAATATAAATCAACTTGACATTATCAATTCATCATAAGTGGAAAGCATCTGCCATGGAATCAATAAAGATGCTTTATGTGCAATAGTGCTAGAAAACAATTAAGTGGACTGTTCCATTCACTGCTTTCATTTGCCTGTCTATCACCAGCACTTGTGGCAGACCACAAGGGCTTTCTACTTGCAGTGTTTACAAGATAACAAGTACATTCAGATAAATAAACACATGAATAAACAAATAAAATTTATACTTGATGTCTTCCAGGGATTGTGGTCCTCAGAAACAGCATGAGAGATGCAATATTAAACTGTGGACTGGAAAACCACTCCAGCAAAAACATAGTATCAGGCAGCAGTTATGCATATCTACCTTAAATACCATCAGACACTGTGCAAAGAGTTTAAATCACAGTTAAAACCTCCCTTTTAGCTTTGAGCACTGATTTGTCCATGGAGCAGCACAGAGGCTCCTGATGAAGCCCTGGCTGTGGTTTGGCTCTGGATAGAGAGCCAGTCCTGTCCTCAGTACTGCACTGCGCTGCTGATGGCCCAGGCTGGAGTCTGCACAAAACCTACCACCAGGACGACTCTGCCCAGTCTGTGGGTGTCAGAGGCTCCTGACTCAGCTCCTTCCAGCAGAGACTTCTCCAGGAATAAGCTGTGATTTAGTACTGCAAACACCAGCTCCTCAGAGTGCTTGAGGATGCTCTTACAGGGACACTTTGGGAAGCCATTCCTGAAGATCTGAATGCCCCTCCATGCTTCCACCAACAGCAACTAATAATCATGGCTGAGTCTGTGATAGACTGATGTATTTCCAAAGAGAATCGAAGGGAGGATAGCAGCAAGGAGGAGGCATCTCAAGAGGCTTGGAAATTCAGCTGTGCCACATGTCTCTGAAATTGGGTGTCCATATGTCTCTTCCAAGTCTGGGAAGTTTGCTGGGAATTCTGATGGCAGGTTTTCCACAGCTCTGTCTCTTTCTGCTCTCCTGCAGTTTAACAGTTATTAAATCAGTCCTGTAGCATTTGCATTTCACCACTGCTTTCCCATCTATAGCCAGGGACGCACAGTCCGCTGGAAAACTATATGCAAAGGAAGGAAACAGAGCTTTCTCCAATTAGGAAAGTATGTAAGTCTTGGCTTATACTGGTCCTTACTCACATTGAATATTCCCATTTCATGTTGCTTCAACACTACTTGATGCTTCTGAGCAACAAACCTAAAATCCTGGCAAACCAGGCTCAAAAAGCTGGGTTCTGGGAATTAAGTTCTCCTAACGCAGTGTCACATGGGAACAGATACCTGGGCAACAACTGCTGTTTCTCCCCCAGCAGTTTCATCTTGAAGAAATTCATTTTCCTCCACCAAGAAGTTAATTATTGGAGATGCCTGCAAATCTACAGGGGTTTATCCATCCTTAAGGAGTCAGTGGAGCCAGACCGCCAAGCTATAGCTGAACCCTGATTCAATTGACCTGCATTTGCAGCTGGGGGTCTCTCCCTCA
The DNA here is from genome assembly GCA_025447955.1 of Psilopsiagon aurifrons. NCBI lineage: Eukaryota > Metazoa > Chordata > Aves > Psittaciformes > Psittacidae > Psilopsiagon > Psilopsiagon aurifrons. Next base: position 17,017 of record JAOEHY010007151.1, on the reverse strand, counting down.
AAATTGCTGTGTGGAGGTTCCTCTGCACCGTGCCAGCCTGCATGTCCTCAAGGCCAGCAGCACCGCTCGTCCCTGTGTAGTAACGAGCAGAGTCAGACTCTGATTACGAGCAGCTCCGCTGTATAAAAGTTGGAACTCAGCAACATAAAAAGAGATCAAAAGAAACCCAGGCGTATTCAATAGTGGAACACGTGAAGTCTGCTCAGCCCAAACCCTCCAGACACATAATCAGGCACATGTGGAGACCATAAATTGAATAAAATAATATTAACTTTATGGGCACACACTCACCAGCCTATGCCATATAAATGACAGCACCCAAAGAGAGAAAATCCTTTCACAGGAGATATAGTATTGCTTCTCTCAATTTTACTGTACCACCATCTGTGTATAAGGGTGCTAATTGGCAAGGAGGCCATAAAGAGGCAGCTTTCAATCCTTGCAGCTCTCAGCTTATAAGTGAGGTTGATTTTTAGATATTCTTTCTAAAGCAGATGCTAATCAAAGAGGTCAAAAATAAGGGGCAAGAAAACAGATTAGAAAAATGGCTTCAGTGAAGAGAGTTGTGCCTGGGGAGAGCAGGATACCCCTTTGAATGGGTCTTAGATATCTTGGAAAACTTCTGTGCCAAAGGCAGCAGAGATGGATGCCAAACACTCATTATAGGTGCAACTGTAAGTCTTGCAAGTTAGTAATTTAAGAGTTTCCCTTTTGGAAAAGAGCCAAAGACTTACAGAAGCCTTTAATGGAACCTCAATTGGGATACTGAAGCCCAAATATCCATTTGGGTTCAGAAGGGTATTATTGCTATTGGGGTTCAGATATTGCTATTGGATTCAGATAGGAATTATTGCTATTAGCTACAGCAAGATACCCTGTGCAATTCTTACATGGCAGAAGGCATGCAGCAAGCTGCTGTCAACTGCTCACAGTGTCTTTTCAGACAATTCATTAAGTCATGACTAGGTCACTCAAAAAAATATTATTAAATGACTATTGACACCACATTTAAGACATTAAATGCCCTTTCTTAGCCAAAAGGAGGGAGAAGCACTCCTGGAGTGTGACCCAGACATGGGAGAGCTCAAGGACCCTGGGATGTAGCCTCTCTATACCGACTCTAGGTACCAAACAATGGTGGGACACATCTTAGCTTTGCTCCTGCTTGGTTTAATCTATGTGGTTATTCCCAAAGAATTATTGTGCTTTCAGCTGGTTTTTGCCTTACCCTACATTAAATTTGCAGTGTGGATAAGCACTACTGGACTCCAGGAGTGAATGAGAAAAGCTAATAAAGACAGACACCACTGCCAGCATACAGACTCCATGCTACTGGATGGCAACATCTTGGTTATCTGACTGTAGCAGCCCATGGAAAATTATCAAGATCAACTTTGTCAGCTTACAATGCCATTCTTTTGCATTCCCATCAGGACCAGCTCCTCTTTCCTGCATCTGCTGACTGACATGGAGATATTGCAGGGTACAGTGGAAAGCACTGGGGAGAGCTGGAGTGGAAGAGAGATGGTGCAGAGGATGAGAGCTTGAGGTCAGTGGTGCCCAGTTGAGGAGCCCTTCCTTGCAGATCCATCACCAGAGCTGACAGCAGTTATGGAGAGCATTCTGGAAAACACCTTAGAGGCTGTAATGGCAGCAGGTCCCAATGAGACACAACTTGTATAGCAGAGAGAAATATCTGAAAAGGGGTTATTGAAAAAGAAAATGTTTGCTGTTTTCCTTTGCAAGGTAATTCCTTTTACCTCTGCTTTTTGGAACTGAGATTACAAACAGTGGCAAATAACAGCTTATAAAGTGAAGAGGGAAAATCAGCCCTGCTGCACCCTCACAATGCACTGCAAGAGACCCTGAGCCCACCACATTGCTGCCATAGCCCAGGCCTGGTGCCATCAGGGAATGACCTGAGAAGGACCATCCCAGGCAGAAGAGCCTGACCAGGAAAAAGACCCCAGCAGCACACAGGTCATGCTGGACTTGCAAATCCACAGTGAGAGCAGCCTGAGGAGCAGGGTCCAGGCAGACGGATGTCCTCTGCAGCAGGAACACTGCAGCCCCAGCAGCCCTGTGGCTCTGCACGAGATGTGCAGAGGGAACTGCAGGGGTCTGGGGGGTCATCATGGCACACATGCTGTGCCCTGCAAACAGGGGGACTGGATTAACCCCCAAGTTTTCCTTTGGCCTTTGGAAGAAATGGGTAGGGAGACACAAGGGAGTCGCTGGTAAGTCCTATGCCAGCAGACAGGGAGTGGCATGGGTGGCAGTGTGAGTGAGGGTCTGCTAAGTACCTGAAGATTAATCATACCTGTGTTTGTTTTCGGGCTATCTGTGTCAGGCTACAAACCATAGGTATTTCATGTAAGATCTGTATGGTCTGAAACAAAAGACTGGTGAAAAATCAGGAGGTAGAGGGAGGTACAATCAGAATTAAACAGAAGAATTAAATATAGCAAAGTCACCAGTGATTAATTAACAGGTTAGTCTGCAGGGGCTGGATTTCACTTCTTCCAGGCTGTTGGCTACCCACATGTGCTGTAATCAGTTTAGGGGAAGAGCCCCTGAAGGCAAATCCATGAATTCTTGGGCAGAGCAGAGCTGCCACCACCACCGTGGGAGCCTCGTAAGGATCTGGCTAGGTGCACAGAGCAGTTCTCCTCCAGCATCTGAGTCTGCAGCCTTTGAGTGCGTTCCCTAGGACAACTCCTAAGCAATCCTGCAATGAACCCTGATGAATAAGGAGCAAAATCTGCTTGTAGAAAGTACCCAGAGCAGTGGCCAGGACTGCACAAGCCCTGCTTGGCCCGTGGAACGCATCCATGCTGCTGGGCAGCTCACTGCAGTGTCCTTGGGGCTGAGCTTGTTGGCAGGGCATGACCTCAGCCCTCCTTGGGGACCAGTGAAAACTGGATCTGTCATGGTACAAAACGCTTTGGCTTTCACTCCAAGGCTTACACAGTGATTAATACAAGAGAGCTGCTCCACAAGTTTTTGAATCAGAAATATGCATACAGAGACACTTGTCTTGCCAAGCACAGATGGAGAAGATCACCAAGAGAGCAAAGTCACTGACAGCGAGCCCTGAGGTTTATATGGGGCCTGTCACAGCTACTTCTGAGCCATGATATAACTGTGATGGCTGTGCTGTGGCACAAGAGTAGCCAGAGCTGGTCTATGCCAGCAAGGCAGAGCCCCAGCACGATGCTGCACCATGGTGGAGGTGATGAGGAGTTCAGAAACCAAACATCCTGCAGGGCTTTCAGAAGAATGAGCCTTCGGTGGTTATCATCTACCCATGGAACAGAAGCATACAGCAGTAGAAAAACACTGAGTCCACCTGGGAATGCTAGATACAGGCCAGGAACAGAAACTCTTATCAATAGAAGAAGCAAGGAGACCAGGAGCCTGGAAAAGAGACAAAGGGCTGCTGCAGGAATGGCAGGAGAGTCAGAGGAGGCTAACAGGGCTGGGCAGGGATGGTGACAGGAGGAAGGAAGAAAGATGTGTTTAATAGGGAAGCAGCAAAAACAAGAGAACACAGAAAACAGCCCCTTCACTCAGAAAGGGAAATAAATAGCTATCCGGACACCCAAAACACAGTAACGTCACTGTTTGGTTTTGCCCAGCAAGACCTGCAAGTATTGCAACTGCAGTTTTGACGTTCTCTTGCTACTTTTGTAGAGGTGATCTGCCAGTTCCCACGGCCTGAAGGCTTATTGTTTGGCTTGGAAACACAAAAGGTAAGGTGTCCTTGTTCCCTGGGGAAGCCATCTCATGACAAAGACACAGATTGCTGGAAGTCCACACAGCATCTCTCCCATGATGCTGAGTCAGCGGAGCTGGACCCAAAAGAGGTATATTGTGCCTGGAAATGTGTTTCTGTTCCCTGTGAAAATCAGCAAGGAAATTATAATAATGCTATTTCCTTTGTCCCTGCAAGTATAGTGCATTTAATAAACCCACCTTTGCTGTATGGCATCAATATGATACTTCAGTTCGAAGATGTTGACCAGCAGGGCTGCACTTATTCCTCCTAAGCTTGGTCATGGACCATCTCTTGTTTCAAGCAATGCTGTTATTCACATATCTAGTAAGTGCAAAGCCTCTCAAGGGGATGCACCCAAACTCCTAACACCAGCTATCAATACATTAATCAGTGGGAAGGGCAAGAGAGAGTCCTACTGGGACAAAAGGGAGAGCAAAACCTGAACAGTTTCAGGTGCTGCTCAGGCATCGAGACTTGGTTCTGCTGCAAACAGCAATGGCCACTGTGAAGCACAACCCCCACTGCCCCACAGCCCACAGGATGAAAGAAGAATGAACAAACTAAAAACACCCCTAAGGAAATCTCTACTTTCACTCTGAAAACACACCTTCCCTTTCACTGAACAGAGATGGAGGGAGGAATTCTGTTTTCCTTGCTAGGAGGTGAGACCAGTACTTATTTTTAGCAGGACTTTGAGCTTAGGGCTGGAGCCCTGTGGGACTCTGACCAGGGGTAACTGGATTAGTCGTTGCATAATGCAAAACATCCCTGTTAGGTGCTACCAAGCAGTTCAAACAGACATTGGGTAAAGCAGGCCTTCATCAGAGTCTTCAGAGCAATTAGTAAATGTCATGGGAAGAATTGCAGTGAAGGATTACCAAGAAGTCATGTAGGACCAAAATTTACAAGCACATAAACATTTCAGTCATCACTTCTGCACCACACCATGAGATTTATGAGACACAGAGGAAGCTGACAGGGGCAGGGGACAGGGAAACCTTACAAATATTTTTTGCATTCAAACAATCTGGATTTAAGGATGTTTTCAACCTGAACACACTTATTTTTCCCAGAATTATTCACATCCTTTCACTATGACAAGCACTCATCAGTATTTTTTCCCCTATTGTTGCGAGACACAGAAATCCTCAGCTGGAACAGCTGCACATGGAGGCAGAGCTACATCTTACTAACAGTAAAGTCCTTTCCCTCCCAGCCCTGAGCACTGATCCCCACAGGTTATACAGTAAAAGAAAGGACAGGAAATAGCAACACGCTCTTCTGATTGAAGGGAATTAATTTGGGAAACTCTGTGAAGTACTAGAACACACTGAGATTTCTGTTCCACCGTTTAAGAATGAGAATCAATACTACCAGAGCACCTTTGGCTTCTGCAGATAATTATTCCCAGATAAATGGCCTGCAGGGTACCACAACACCATACAGGTGGGTATTAATCACCAGACAGTGTTTGCTTTTCAATTCTCAGGTGGTTTTGTATACAGCATCCTGCAACAAACACAGAGAAGTATAAAGCATAGCTAGCTTATCTGCTGCACAGTGGCAAAGGAACCACAGAGGGTACTTGCCATAATGGATGAATCCAGAGCTAAAAAGCAATAATGCCATGTAAGTGAGCCACTAACAAGACAAGACCTGACATATATTGCTCTGTGTGTCTCTGCATGGCATGAACTGAATGGTCTGAGGTGATGGAGATCTTGGGTTTTCTATTTCTGCTCTTGTTGTTGATGTCAATGACACCTGGAATGTGAAGGAATAAAGTGACAGGGTCTCTCCCATCCCACACATTTCCGCAGGCCTCCCACTTCAGGGCATGCAGCTGTGACCCTTATCTGTAGGTGTTCATGGCTACAGACCCCCTGGAACATGGTGTGAGATCCAGAGTACTGAAGCACTAGAGCTTGATGCCTTCTCAAACCTTTGGCAACAACCTGAGAACTTTATCTGAATGTTGCTTATTTTGTGCTCTGAAACACTGAGGATTGCTTTCTGTTGGGTAGGGCTCCCTTCAGACTGAAGTATCATCAAGCCAACAGACAGGCACCTTCACCAGAGGTCTGGAAAAGCAACTTTCTCATGCAGCTTGCACCATGTGGCCCAAAGCTAGCCAGAAGAGAGTGGACCCATAAAGGTAATTGTCCCTGGTGGCAAAGCAAAACCTCACATTTCAGTAAAATACTGAAAGCTAAGCTGTGCTTTGGATCTCTAAGATCAACGTCAGACAGCTCGCTGGGTTGGTCATCACTATTTACGTTGACTGAGAGTGATTGAAATTGCTAAGTCTGCTTCTCACCCCTTTTGTATACCTTTGAACTGTACAAATGGCATCACTTGTTCTTTTCAAAGCAGCCTGTTGAAATGTGCCCCAACAAACTGAAGGGAGGTCTTGCCTAACTGTGCCTTCCTCATGCAGCAACAATTCTACAATTCTGAGAATGATGCTAATTTCAGTTCAATGAAGAGGAGACGATCTTCATTCGTTGATATTTTCCTAGAATTTTACTCGTTTTTCAAAAGGGAGTATTAATATTGTAAATACTACTTACTCCAAGGAACCCATCACTATATTCCGTATGTTTTATACGAACTAACACAGAGAATTAGCTCATCCACACAGTTAAAAAAATACTGACAGGAAATACGCACACCTTATTATGAAGCAAACAGATTTTCCCCTCAGTTTGTATGGTTTTTATTTCCTCATAAGTTATTTAGTCACTGTAACCCTAAAAGTATACTTAAACAAGCACATTCCTAGTCAGCAAAACTTATCTTTTAAAGCTCATTCCCATCTGAAGAAGAAAATAAATGGTGTACACATTTCAGCTTAGAGTATCTTCAAGTATCTCTGGCAGCAAGCCTCCCTTCTGCTGTAAATAAATTGTCATATGATCAGCAAAAGGCAGTGTTTCAAGGCAGACATTGCATTTGGCAAGAACATTTAACAGTAACAGGATGCAGCAGCTATAAGGAAAAAACCTTGTCTGAGTGCTGCACAATTCCTCACTGTCAACCTACATAAATGGCAGATCCTAGATACTGTGCAGCCTCAGAACAATTTCACTTTTGTTTCACCTATAGATGTGATGTGAGCATCAGCTTCCATAGCTCTGGACAGTGACCACCTAGGTACCTGCACCTGAGCAGATCACCCAAAGATCCTTTACAGGAGAGAAATAAACATCTCTGGGCATCCGACTTATATAAGGCATTTATTTTTGGCCAAGATGAAAGGCTCTGGTTTCTCTCCACTGACTGTAAAAGCTAATTTTCACAGCAATTTGTCTTACCACCTCAGGTGAATCCTGGCCACGACGTCTCCTGCAGAAGCTCTGACGTTTCTGACTATCCTGCTCACTCAGTCTCAGCTGGGAAACTAGAAGCACCTGCCTTTCTGGAGATGCCAAAGCCAAAACCATCACTCAGCTGCCGCTTAGCAAATGCAAGCATTGGCACATTGTGGGCCAAAGCAGCCCCCAGGAAGATCCCTGCCAGGCCTGATGTCACTGCACAGGGAGCCCTAACTTTTAACCTCGGCATTCTGTGGACAGTGCTTCTTTCCTCACTATAAGAAATAACTTTGTTTTGCTACCAAAGTATTGGTGGTTTCCCTCTGCAAAATGTTAACCAGGGACAGCAGACTGTCAGCCTGGGCATACCTACCAGGTCTACCATCTCTCTGGGTGGGGTGGACAACAAACAAAGCCAGCCAAGGAAAACTCAGAAGCACCCAAGGCACTCAGGAGGCCACCCACAGGAGAGTCGGGAATCTCTCCCCCTGCCACCCTGCTCCAGCTCCCCAGTTCCTCCAAGGTCCTAGTGCACACTGGCACCCGCTTGCCTCCTGTGTGCCTTAATAAACCTCAATATCTGATACCAGCACTCCCACACTGAGCTCTGAATTGCACCTGCAAGCCCCAAGCTATTCCCACCTAGGTCTGCCTCATCTGTTTAACTTCCAAGTGCTGGTGGAGTAGGACCAACCTCCTCCTTTAGTCCCTGATGTGGCAGATACTTATTTATGAGTTCTTAACTTAGCAATCAAGAACAGCCTCCCCAGCTCTCAAAATCACCCATTCTGATCAAGCTAAGCACATGTCATATCCCTACGGAATCAGAGTCTAAACCCCATAAAACCCTGGTTGATTTGGAGATCTTAAATATTATTTTTTCACCTCCCTGTCTACATGGACCGATCATGCCAATCACTGCTGTTCTCTCAAGTGCTCCCAGCAAGCCTGCACGTTGTGGTAACCTTTTATTCCCCAGCACATCGTTGTCAGAAAGAGATAGGCAAAAGGATTCCCTCCCCCTCCTTTTCCCACTGAAAGAAGGAAACCACACCTTATACTCGTGTAAGTCACATTAACATCAGTAGTAAAAGTAAGAATTGAAACAGGAGATGTTTTAAGGTACAAGTTTCTACTCTGCAAGCATGTACAAAAACTGGCAGTTCTGTGAATGTTTATTACACGTATCTGACTCATTAATCCTCTGTGAACACAATCCCTGGGTTGGTTTGTACTGTTTACTGATCTCCCTTTTTCTTCCAGCCCCTTATGAACACAGTAGGATTTCTCACCCATGACAGGAAGAAACATTAATATCCAAACCAGAAATTTGCCAAGTAAGTGTTAAAAGCCAAGATTTTACCAAGAAATTTCATGGTCTTCAGGGAAACTTTCCTCAGAGTTTCATATTTTTACTTTAAGTGGTAAAAACTCTTTTCCACATTCTATGTAGCTTTTCATCAATAGAGTCATCTTGCAAAGCTCTTCACTGAACCCTGTGTGATAAACCACATCACTCTATGGCTGTGTATGTTTATACATATGCATACATTTATATATATTTTCAAATAGACCCAATGGACAGCTGGTAAACAGATGTGTAAGCACTTCTCCTATGCAAATGCAGATTACTCACCTCAAGTGTTGGTTAAAATAGCATGTAAATGGCTGTGAACCCACTTTCTTCTTCCAGTATTTCTGCTTGTACGTGACATTTTCAGAGTTCTCCTGATCGTCTCTTGTGCAGGGAGGGATGTACGAACACTGCCAACACACGTTGCAAAACAGAGTTACGTCTGCATTCAGGACCACAGGCTAACACTATCTCTGCATTTTCCTCACAATAACAGTGTGACTGAAATGAGCAAAGAGTAAATTCAAGCTTCAATGAAACAAAAAGAAAAGTTAGTTGAACTTTACTTCAATTGCTAGTTACTCCCTGCAGGTACTGGAAAAGAATATGCCACCATTCAGAAACAAAATAAAGGCTTTCTCCTCTTCTGTGCCATTATCAAACCAACCTGCCACATAACACCTTAGGGTTTTGTGTGGTGACTGTAAAAGTGATCATTGAATTTTGACGTGTTCCTAGCCAGCACATGGATTAGATTTGAATCGCTTCCTATTTTCAGAGAGGCACGTAATTGCAAGTTTTGTTTACCACCATGCTAATAACCAAAATATTCCAGCAGGCTTTCCCAAATGATGGGATATCTGATATGTGGCTGATTTCCACTGGCAAAAGACAGGTCTTCTTGCACTGTTACAACATGAGGAAACAAGTAGAGAAAGTTCGAAGCCCCACTTCAGCAGAAAGGATCAGCAGAAATCAACAAGAGCCTGCATCTGAGCTATCTCCAGATGTCACCCTCAGATATCTGCTTCAAAGCCCAAAGAGATCAAGGAAAGTTCCTGCCCCAGCTCAGTGCACTTGGGGCTGGGTTTTCAGAGACTCCACTCTGGGTCACACACAATGCACGTACCTTGTTTCCATGCTGTGTCTTTGACACACCACCCTCCCTACTAGCCACAGGGAGTTAAGCAAGAAAAAACAGCCCACTGAATCCAGTGTTGGCAGCTGCACGCTCTCAGTGTCCAAGCACAACCCCTCCTATTTTTCCCAGGCATTGATACAGGAGATCATTAAAGACGGTGAACCAAACTGAGTAACACGGCTTAACTGGTCCTTGGAAATCATCAAGGCTTTTCACCCTGGAGGATGCATGGAGAGCAAGACTCCGGGTGCACACATAGATTTTGAATTCCTTTAAAGCTGGGAGCTGCAAGCAGAGAAATGTGTCTGTGAAGGTAGTTGAAAAGTCTCTTAGGTAGGATGAGGAAGCGGGAGGTGCAGGGGAAGCCCCTAAAGGGATCTCCACATATGATCACAGCATGAGTTTCTTCATAGTACCCCAAAGGCAATAACAGCAAGTAGAGAGATACCCTCTCTAAGCTGAAAATAAAGATAAACATGACTCACTGTGCCTGTGAGTGCTTCCTCTCCCTCTCCATCTGGTGAGGTTTCACAGGGGCCTACCATGTCCCATGCTGCATGCCATGCCCAAGCTGTACAGACCTACAAGTCCATCTCCACCATACAACAACTAGAATCTTCATCATTCCAGGGGAAGGGGAGAAATACCAGGATCTTATTGGCCTCATCATGTAAAACCTGACCACTTCTGTCAGCACTTACAATGCTGCCAGCAGTTTCCATGCTTCAGACTGGAAGAATTCACAAGGCCCTGCTTGTGGCTTCCAAGGTGAAATTTCACATGCAAGGGCCCCTGTTTTCACATAGGCCCACACTGGGTGCTACTATGGCACAAAGCTCCCTTTAGATACCCGTTCAGATGACCCTAAACAAGGATTGTCCCACTGCTGAACACAAAGGACAGAAATGAGCAGCAACACCACTCTGCTCCAGGAACCACAACACAGGATTTATCACATGCAGTTTCTATCTTCAGTAATATTCCTTAGCTGGCAGTGGTTTTGCTCGTGTACTTTGGAAGCGTCAACCACACTCCTCTTTCATCCATGCTCCCAGTGCACAAACACATCTATGCAGCAGCTGGATGGAGTCAACAGATTTGGCATGCTTCCCTCTCTCCTCTCAAATGTTTATTCCTCATGGCGGAGGCTACTCATCCTCTTCTATGAAGTGTGACCACACCACCTCTCCTCTGCTGGCCAAACTTTCTCTGGGTCCTTCAGAGACCTTCCACCTCCCTCAAATGGGGACAACAGTGAATAAGCTCTCTGTAACTAAAACTTCATGACACTCTTTGCACAAGTAATTCCTATGAGAGCTAACAGAAACCATGCTGGATTCATTTCCTTCTGTTCCTCTTTATCTTCATGTGGAAAACACAAAGGAGACATCCAGGAGCTTGCCCTAAGACAATGGGTCCTCCTTGCTTGAGCCTGTGGAGAATTAACAGTCTTGAAAAGGGAAGTGGTCCCTGCCAAGGTGAAATCTTCATCATAGGAATCTCAAGGCTCACCCTGAAACATCTTCTTGACATGATGAAGGATTTGAGCCATAGTGAACACCCAAGATCCAACTCTGTTGTGGACTTGTCATGTGCTGCACAAACACTGGAGCTTGTTTTCTTCCCCAGGAGGCCAGCACAGTTCCCACCAACCTGACATCCATTTTGGCCCTCTCCGATCCACACAGGTGGTGGATCTCTCTTTTCTCAGCCTCCCAAACACGCTTCTTGGGGACTTTGCTTGACCAACGGTACCACCCTCCAAAGCACAGTCAGCAGCCGATAAAAGGGAATCATAACCTGGCAACTTTTGCTGCCATGAGTTGGTGAGTGAACCTGAAACGACCTCCCGCTTCCTCAACAAGCAGTTTCTGACAGGTTAATTCTGCAGTCCTCCCCCATGAGAGACAGCATGAAATCCTGCCATCAAAGCATGAATAAATGCCAAGTGCTTGAAAGCAAGCTGGGATGCCTTGTGCTCAATCGCAGCTCATGCAGCAGCATGCATTTCCAGTTTTAGTGTCCCACCCTGTATCTCTTTGATTTGTTTTTTCCCCCTTGAACAAGTTACAATGAAGTTGGAGAACGGCTCTGAAGATCAGACATTCAGAATAAATCTAATGGAGCCGAGGTCTTTTCGGCAGACCGATTGGTTCACAGTGCTGTAATCGCACCTCCTACGCTATGTCATAGCAACGATAAAATTATTATGCAATTCAAATACAGTCTCAATTACACAGCTCAAAATCAGCATCAGGCTAACAATAGTCTCTCTTCAATCAGAGCCAGTGTTTGGATAGAGGAGTCAGGATTTAATTCAGTAAAAACGTCAGCAAGTAATATACCTTTATACTGAGGTTTTGTAAGATCTGTATCTGTGTTTGCTGCTAGATGCCGCCACACCAGTGGCTCTGCAGATGCCTAGGAAGAATCCTGGTCCTTCTGAACCCTTCATCAGAGCAGATATTCTTCCGTAACATAGAGAAGAGATGGAGGCATGAACTCTTGATCCTGGTTTAGCTTCCAAGTTGCATCTCATGCTTTTCAAAGCAATTCAATCACATTCTTATGAAAAGGAAGTCAGACTTGGTAGCTCTGATGGAAGCTGCCTCAAGCCTGGAAGGCACTATCAGAAGACAAGACCAAGAATGTCCCAAATGCAAATGCACATAAAAGCCCAAAGCAGAAGCAAGTCAGCCCATCAGAAGACAAAGCGGTTGCACTAAGAAGCAAGTCTTCAGCCTCAGCTTCTCCTAGTTTTGTGTATAAGCATCTCTGCATGTTAGTGAGTTATCTTCATAGCCTGGAATGGAGGTAGCTCTGCCACAACCATCCCACCATAGCAGAAGATGAGCAGGGGGACTCGCTCCATTAGTATAAAAAACCGTCTCCTCTCAGCTGACTGTACCAAGGGAGTTGGAGCTGAGCACCACGGCTGGTTTTCACCTGCATCTGTCAGAACAGACAATTGAACTAGGAGTGATCAATCCTGCGACCCCTCGCAGAGGCTCAAGGCAGAAAGAAGCACCCCAAGCAAGACAGTAGGGTGATGGGATTTATGGGGTTTACCTAAAAAACTACCTAAAAATCTGCAGTGTTTGCCCATCAAGGGCACCAGCCTGAACACAGATCTGATGCTTCACCAGATGCACCAGACCCTCACAAAATTGCTGTAGAGTTGGGCATATTTTGCCATTAATCCCCCTTCATCATGGGTCATACTTAAGAGAATCCAAAACCCCAAACCAGCTCTATTTACAGAAGCAGTAACAGTACCTCACCTTGTCAGGGTGAGCAGATACAGAAAGAAGCTCGGCAGGAGCAGGCACAGATGCAGAGCACAGACAAGGAGCCGCAGCTGGCTGCTCTGCTCCCCTGCCCAGGGATAGAGACAGGGAGAACAGGGTCCGGCTGCACAGCTTCTACCATCAGGCTCAGCAGTCACTGGCCTAGAAGTTTCTCAACAGAACAGCGGGCAAGTTCTTCCGGCCCGACACTTAACTTCATGTGCAGAAAGGGAAAAGTCTAAAGAGCCGGAGAACAGATCCTTTTAGAAGCTGATGTGCCCCCTGTTATTTTACCCAGCCAAACCTGTAGCCTGATCCTTGCACTAGCTGTGTGCGCTGACAAGGGACTTGATGGCCAGAATGATAGCGACAAATTGACTTTGGAATTAATCCCCCTTAAGCCTTATCTCAGAGATTATTATTGCCATGAAGGCAGCTGAAGAAAGGCACTGTCACTCCGCTGAAATTCCTTCTTCTGAGACAACAAGGAAAAAAAAAGGAAAAAAACAAAGAATTCCTCGAATCACTGATACTGGATACAAATGTAATCATGCCCGCTGTTTCATACATACATTTCTGGATTAACTCTGACCCAGCTATATATAATCCTTTAAGAGCTAAAATGAATCCTGGGCTGTACAATGATGTGATTAGGAAGCAAGCAAGAAAAAAACTTCATTTCTTTTTCCTAGCAGCTAGACCTCTCTGGAACACCCAGATCTGAGCTGCCAATGTAGTTATGTACCAGCCCACTGCTACAGAAAGTAGGAGACTTTTAGTCCAGCACACTGGGGAGTTCTGGTGCAGTTTAGCTGCCAACTGATTCAATTGTGTATTATAAGGAGCCTGAGTTATGCTTTTGCTGGGCTATTGATTAACCAGGAAAAACTGCTACCCGCAAAGAGAAGCGGCTGAACAGTGTAAAATTTAAACACCGTTCAAAACAAAATTGGTCTTTTTTTCCCAATTCCAGTTAATTGGAGCTGATCAGCTTGTTGTATGTCTAATTGCATGATCAAGCAAGTATGCTGCAAGAAGGCAGTGGATACAGGAAGGGTTAAATGGTTCTCCTTCAGTGTTCATTCATAAATACAGACTGGATCCCAAGCATTAAATCCAGCAGATTCCTACTCTGTTGCCATGACTGACCTATTTCAGGATAAAATCCTGAGAGCTATTAAGGACGGTGTGACTTCAGGACAAAAACTAAAAGGAGAATCATCTCCACAGACATTAAGTGAGGGGGAAAAAAAAAGAGAAAACCAAAGCAGCAGCTATACAAGCTTCGTTCCCTTAAAAGGGTACATTTTCCTAATGACACCTAAATAACTTTTCTTTTTATTCTATATTGGGTTTACATAAGCTTCTTAAGGTAAGGAAAAAAATTGGAGTGCACTTTTCTTCCGTGTTGTTTTCCACTTAGTTAAATTCAATTACTACCAGAGAATGCGGTTACATCAAAAAATGCATCCTTTCTGCTTGGTCTCATCTGGTAAATCAGATTTAATCCTCAGCAATCAATATCCCAGGGTAAACAGCCAACACCTAGAGATGCAAGGTGCAAGCTAGACCAAACGGACTGGATTTGTAAGAGCATGCAAGTGCAATGCGCTGCCTACACACAGCTCTGCGTTTATTGATTGTTAAATAAAATATAGGCTTCTGAGTGACATTTGCAGGCATGGCTTCTGAGGCTCTGTGTGCCTCTGCAGAAACTGCAATCCAGCCATGGGAAAGGTGCAATCCTCCTCTTCCCACCAGACTTCCAGGAAGGCAGGAGAAGTAAACCAAACTCCCTGACTACTCAGAGAGACACTGTGGTCAGAGCCCAGTTTGGATGCCTGCGTTGAAACTAAGGATCTACAGGAGCTGCGAGCCCAGGCGTGCCAGTGACACTGCTTACCTCCCATCTCCCACCAAAAGGGTGGCTTTTCTCCTGCATTTTACCACTTACATGCTGCCTGCCCGAAGTCTTGAGTGAAGCTGAGGGAAGTACTGGTGCTGGGGCAGCTCACGATGCACATCTCCACAACCACAACCTGCTCTGCAGAGCCTGGCAGCAGCACCCCCAGGGAAAGGTGAAGTTTGTAAAGCTCCCCCACAGACCGATTCATCCACTTTGCTACCAGGCACCATTCAACTTCATTGCTCACCGCTTCTGAGCGGTGACAACCATTTAATCCAAATTCTGTCACACTTCTTATTCTGCTTCTCTCACTCTGTTGATTTTTGCCCTGAGCACCCTTCTGAGCCCACAAGCTGCCAAGGGGAGAAAAGCAACCCCTGAACCCCAGGTTTGCAACTTAATCCAAGAGACAGATCCATAGCGGGGTAACTGTGACTGTGGAGATGTGAGGCAGTGCGTCCCAAACTGGACATGGAAGTCTGCTGCCCAGCCGCTGCGCACAGACCCCTGTATTGTGCTTAGCATGGCTCTCAGTACTGCACTACAGCCACATCTTGGTTGAAGAGATGAAATTTCTTCTTCCAACACACTCCTGGTTTCAGCTTCTTTCAGGAGGTGAATTC
Source organism: Psilopsiagon aurifrons (assembly GCA_025447955.1). Lineage (NCBI taxonomy): Eukaryota > Metazoa > Chordata > Aves > Psittaciformes > Psittacidae > Psilopsiagon > Psilopsiagon aurifrons. The sequence continues at coordinate 1,614 of JAOEHY010007151.1, read as the reverse complement.
TGCCACATGTTTTATTTTCCAGAAACTACTGAACAAAATCCCCCCTGCTCAGGCAGCGTGCTGGCAAAGTGAGCTGTACTGAGCATCAAAAGAAGAAGGAGAAAGCAGAGTAACACACTGTGCCTTCAGACTACCCTGGTTTGCTGGAAGATGCAACTTTAGACACTTCCATTCAGTCCGTTTTCATGTGGGTGACAGAGAAGTTTAAGAATCAAAACAGCACTGAGGAAACTTCTGCTCCAGCACAGCCTCTCCCCAGCGCCCCATCTGCAGCTGCTCCATTACAATTTCAACTCGAGCCCTGTAGAGCAGCTCTGGGAAGCCCCTCACCCTGTGGGACACCCAGAGCCGCAGCATCAGGCGCTGCTCTGGCAGACCTCCCAGACAGCAGTAAGAGTTTCTCCCTGGTTTCGCACTGGCATCGCAGAGGGGTGCGCTCAGGGAGCCTGTGGGTTGGGGAAGCACCGCTCCCACGGCTGGAAGGGAGAGGTGCATCTGGGTCTGCTGGGGAAATAAATACATAGATAGACAGATATCTATCCTGATAAACAGGTATCGATATATGTATAGATATAGTTAAATAGATGCAGATATGGATATATATAGATACAGACATATAGTTACACACATGTTTATATAAATATATGTATATATAAAAATATGTATAAATAGTTATATATAGCGGTATAGACACAGTGTGTGTATAGCGTTATGCTATATAGAGAGTGCATACATATACACACTATGTATGTACACCCAAAACCACATATATATATACATGCATACTATGTATAGTATGTTTTCATACACAAATATGTGTACTTCTTGCTAAGTAACAGCACAGGGGCATTTACGGGGGATGCTCTGTGACTTCACCTATCCCATCATCAGAGAAAAACCCGCACTCGAACGGAGGGCTGGTGGAGCGGACCCTCGGGAGCAAGTCGGGCACAAGAGGCAGTGAAGGGCGAAGGGGGCAGAATTTGCCCCTCGGGACGCATCCCTATAACCCCCCTTACCCCGCGTCTTGGGAGCGCGGGTCTCACCTTGGGGTTGGTGCGGAGCTGCCGCTCGTCCTCATGGAGCAGGGCGGGCGCCGGGGAGCGGGAGGTGCGGACCAGGACCTGCAGGCAGGGGTACCGAGCCGTGCCGCGGCAGGCGGCCCCGCAGGAGAAGGTGCAGGCGAAGCGCTCTCCGAGCTGCCGCACCGCCAGCACCGTGCAGTTGGCGGAGACGCCGCCGCCCCGCTCCTGCAGCGCCGGGCGCAGCCAGCAGCACCCCAAGCCCAGCAGGGACAGCAAGCCGGCTGCGATGAGGAGGAAACCCAGCCGCATGCTCTTGTCCTCCGCCTCCGTGTACTTGTAAACCACCCGGCTCCTCGCCATCGCCCCGTTGCCGCTGGCATCCGCCGCCGGGCAGCCGCTGCCATCGGCTAAAGATCCCGCCGCTCCCCGCCTCCATCCCCGCCTCCTGCAAGGATGAGGAACCCACGGGGGGGGCTCTGCATGCAACCACCAGGCGAAAAACACACCCAAAACTCCCTAGATCCATAAATAAAACCATAATGTAAACCCGCTTGACCTAATTCAAGACTCTCCTGGGGGTGAAAGGGAC
>JAOEHY010007150.1:6678-20091 GCA_025447955.1 Psilopsiagon aurifrons | reverse complement strand
CCACAAGTCAAAAACACAGTGCTGCACCAGCTACTAAGAAGGAGAAAAAAGACTGCTACTGCTGAACCCATGACAGCCACACAAAAGGATGCTTTCTGCAATACCTTCTATGTAACATGGTGAATAAAAATAATCATGATCTCCAATAAATTCAAGCCACATTCATGTTTGGCAGCTTTCCCATCATGCCAAGAATTTACCCAACGCCCCTTTTATTTATGATGAAACAGAAGTGACATAACACTTTGTCATGAAAGAATGCTGTAAATGATACTTTTTTAATTATATACACTGTTGTTCTTGAAACAACTCTCCAATAATTTATGTTTATAGTCCTACACACATGCTGCAGAAGTGGATATAAAATACAGCTGTGGTCAAAGCCCACGTGACTCCAGTGTGACACTAGCTCAGCACTGAAAGAAAGAGGGGCAGGAACTCCAACAGGTCCTTTTCCCCTACCTTCATTTTTGCAATGTTATTGAGGTGCAGGCCTAGCCAAAACTAGATGTTTCTAGTCAGCCAGGCTATGAAAAAGGAAAACACTGTGGGAGCTGAATGCAAACACTGGTGGGTCTCCAGCTGACCTAGAGCAGAAGCAGAAAATGCTGATTTCTGCTGAAAATTTGGAGCAAGAGGAGAATATCTTTACATTATATTGCTCTTTCAGCACCTCAGAGCATCGTTAGCAGCTAGTGATCCCTCTTACCTACAGTGACACCTTCACATTGCTTCAAGAGACTGAGATGTCAATAACAGCAGCTAGGTCTGTCTATGCTTTCCACCTCATATTCCCTAGCTCTTCAAAAGTTGTTAAAGCAAATATTTATAGACTTCTGAATGCTCCTATTTCTACACTGCTGCAGCCAGAATAGACAAGAACACACCCAACACAACAGACAGAATTTGCTGCTATTTGGGGCCCTCAGAGAATATCTGGGTTTGCAGTCCAAACACAAATTAATTTCTCCTACCCTTTCTCCTGGTCATCCTTTCCAATACAGCCACCAAGCTTTATTCCCTGTGAATACAAATGCCAAAGCAATGACGGTCAAGTCCTTGAAATTAAGAATATAAAGGCATGAAGGATGTGAAAATTCAGACACACAGGAGCTTTAAGATACCAGCAATTGTCTATTGACCTCAGCCAATTGATACGAGTGAATACATGGGAGCAGAACAAATAGAGAGTACTATCAATTCCAATTTGAGCTACCAAATTACACAGCCAATGAAAGATCAGGGTTACTGTGAATTGTGTCCATATATCTATTACAAGGTAAAGATATTAAATAGATGGATTGGTAGTGACATAAGCAGAAACTGATGTGTGACTTCAGAGAATAGTGTGATAGGATCACTGAGAACTGTTTGCACATACGCAGGCTTAAAAGAACATAAAACTTAAAGGAGATGATCAAAGAAAAAAGGCTTCGACAAAATGGACAAATATGTGTCCTGCTCTTTGCTTTTGCTGGTATTTAACACATACATAGTTTGAATTTCCTGGTTGTGTGTCTCCCTCCTCCCCCTACATTCTACTTTTCACATTTATAAACCTAATACCTCAGTTCATCCTGAAATTCAGAACCCTGCAGGATCCAAAAGTCTCCAGAGTTAGGGGCCAAATCCACTTCTGATCAAACACTATTAGTTTGGGGATCAAGGATGAATCCTCTGAGTCTCACTGAACAAAACATACAGCCCATAAATTATAAAACCTCTCTATCTTTCCCCCCTGGTTTTCTTTCATCCTTTCATCACTCAAGTTTGGTCCACTCCTTAAGATTTCTGACTTCCAAATAAAATCATCCTTTGAGTTCAGATGATTAGGAGAGCCAAAAGGCATTGTTTTAGTTTTTGCTACATTTAAAACCAGTTTGTTTTCCTTGAACCAGTCTGTCAAAGTCTTTTTGCAGTTCAGGCGTTATGTGAGAAACAGATTTGCCATTAAAATGCACAGTCGTGCCATCTGTATAAAAATGTATAGCACAGTAATGACATAGCCTTGCAAAATCATTAATAAAAAGAAAAAAACAGGAATGACTGACACTACTCAACTCGGGGAGGGGGGAGAATAGAGGGGAGAGACATTGACACCTTTGACTGACAAAGGGGGGGAAGAGACAGCCCTGTGAAGAGAAACAGATTGATGCTTCTCCTGGATTCTTTGTCTTTCCTGACAGAGTATGGGCAGCAGCACAGGCCACCTACTTGCTTTGCTAACGCCTGCAGCACGTTAGGCCAAAAGCTTTGATGAAGTTAGCTGAGAAAGATTTCCACTACATTTTCATTTGTTTAGGGTATGATAGAAAGAACTTATCATTAAATGCCTGCTCAGAAATCCCATTTCACTGGGAGCTGTTCCTCTGCACTGGCGAGGGGCCCCATGTTCAGTCTTCTCTGCAGTTCTCCCCAGACAGGCTGTTACTGTCCCTCCACAGGCGATAAACCTGCTTTCAGTACCACCGATTCTGAGCCCTTATACTGTCCAGGCCAAGCCCCAGTTCTGACAGCCCCCAGCTGCACTGCTTCCTATCCAAATTGCTACCTACATATGCCTACTTCTCCAGGGTCATCCTGCTTGCTCCAGTGCTCCCTGTTTGAAAAAAGCTGGGTGCCTGCCAGCATTAACTCCCAAAGAGAGGTGACATTATAATGGCCACATCCTTCAGGTTCGCTCTCACAGAGCTCTCTACCATGAGCCGAGGGAACAAGCACCAGCACTTGCAGCAGTAATGCAGAGTTTCTTCAGTGGCCCAGTAAAGGAGCACTGGCTGCCGGCATCCTTCACGTCACACCTGCTAGTTATGATTTAGGTTCAGGGTTGACGTGTGTTGGTCCCACCTCACTCTGACAAGCCAGCAGGATACTGTGATTCACAGGGGGAGATGTGCGAGTCTTCCAAAAATATGCCCGGAAGGAAAGAACTGATGAGGGCATCTGAAAAAGATGCACATATGGTTTTTTTGATGGCTAAATAGCAACCAGTTCTCTAGACTTTTCCTCGGGTCACACAGGTGAACATTTTCCTTAGGCTGAAGCCTTCTAAAAATATCATGGAAAAGATTCATTTTTGGCTATGTTGAGTTTCACAAGTGTCCCTTAAGCTTTGTTTACCCATCATCTTGTCAACGTGGCATATGCATCTCTTCGCTATCAATTACGTGCTCCACCCTTTGCGTCTGGCTTAGTGCTGAGAGCCGTCTGCAACCCACAGCCTCTAAACAGGCCTGGGTCACAGCCCAGGTCTTTTGCTGAATCTAATAACATGTGCTGAAAATGTAAAAGCATCAAAACAATAAAAGCCATAAGAACATCTTTACAAGGTATTTGCTAGCATTCACCCCAGGGGCTTCACTATTATTTGAGAGAAAACATTGTAATTGTGGTAGGATTAGAGATTACAGTTTTACTCGGACTTCCTAAAGTTAACCTCTACCATTACAGGCCTAAATTTGGAGGAGTCCATTGTGCCTCTTGGAAGAAAGCCACTAGTTCAGCGCTAGCAACTTCAGTTGTATAAAAAGAACTTTTTTAATGATGATTCGTGTTTCATAAGCATTGCACTATTTTTAGAAATATGAGAAAGTAAAGTATGCCTCCTTTTAAATCTGGCTTTTACTACACCCTGTAATTTATGGTGATATAATAAGTAATTTGAAAAAAGAGATTTGAGACAACATTTTAGCATTAGTGTTTTTAAGACAAAACAAACATTCAAAATAAAACCTAAACCACAGCAATGAAATCTATCATTAAATGCCTACTTTCTGCTAAATTTGTAGTTATGGCAGTTTAAATCTCAAACATTTGTTGTGACCTCTTGCAAAGTAAAAATAATCATATTATTCATTGTGGTTCAAGACCAATATAGGGTATTATTTCATCCTAGCCTTAAGTATTCATGGAATCATATAGCGCATCTTTTGAAACTGTATTAATTACTCTTTGTTGAGTCCAAGTGACTGCTGGTTTTCGGAATGAAATGTGTACAAACTCATGGCATTAGCTTTATTGTGAAGACTAGCAGTTTTTAGGCTCATTTATGCATAATACATCAGATGTGACCTGTTTAATCAAAGTCTAACTTCTTCTGAATTAGTATCTCTGCATGAGTTTCAGACACAAAGGCTTTTGAATGCTCATGGAAAAATTTAGACACACTTTTTCTCTTGTTCACAGTGTAAAAGCTGCTACTGTACTGTGCTGCCAAAACTCCATGTTAGACTGCAGTGAATAATACATGCCAAGCAGTTCAACCCAGTCCATTAATTCTCTCATACAGCCCTTACGTGACACCAAGTAGCACCTCGTATGTCCCTGTTTATCACATAGGTATCTCTCTGGGAGAAGGAAAGCCCCGTCTTCATGGGAACTAGCCCTGGGTTGCAATGTAGGAATACAGCATTTGAGCTTTAACAACAGTTGTTCAATTAAAGGAACAACACTTGTTCCTTTAATTGTAAAGCCACTTCCCCGCTTCCATTTCTATTGTCACCCAGCATTAATGACACTTGGGAATTACATGACTTGATAGTAAAAAGTGTTCTCTTACCTTGGCTTAAGGAACTGAAATGTTATATGGAAAAGCTTTCCAGGAACTGCTAGGTAAGTGTGCCAAGTGCTACATATTTGCAAGGCCAAGCACCCTAGGGGATTGGCTTAACATTAGAAACCGTCTTCAAAGAGGGGAATTTGCAGGTAGGGAAGTCTACCAATTCTGTTCCTTTTAGGATTTCTGGAAAAGGTAAAATTCAGAGAAGAAGAAATAGAAGAGATTTTGCGTTAAAATCTTAAAATCTTTTGAGCACCAGACTCAAACATTCTAGTATTGCTCTCTTCATTCTTCAAATCCATAACAGATGTGATTATGAACCATCCAAGCACAGTACCAAATCATGCCTGTATCCATGCATGAGTTCTGACTGCATGTGTATGGGAGGGAGGGGGGAAGAAGCTTTTTTCATGTTAGAAATTTAAAGTACTTGATTTTGAGAAGCCAGAGAAAACTGATCATGTATTCTGGAGTGCAGCTAGAATCTGATCTACCAACCATATCTAAAAGTGGCAAGTGACCTCTAATTATATAAGGAAGAGACCAACAAAGCAAAACTGCCTATCTAAATATCAAGGGCTTATGACCAAGTTCTACACGAGCAGAAGAGAACTTCAGCCTCAAAATTAATATTTAGCTATTGGAATCCTTCTCTGAATTGCAAAACGTTCTGGGGTTCTCATCAGAGCTGTCAACTGCTCACCTTGTCTGACATTCCAGAGCATCTAGACCTAGAAATCTAGATTCAGACTTTTGAGCCTTAAGTCCGCCTCTCAAGCAGCAAGTGTGAGCTCTACAGCAAGAAAATGCAAAGATTGACATTCTCTCCGGGTTCACACCCATACCAGCTTGCTACTTCAGTGTGGCTTGGCAGGTGCAAACAAGAAGAGAGTTTAGCTCTTGCTCTTGATTTCTTGAGTTCCTAAAGCTTTTGTTGGTGTTATTTCAGACCAAGAAAAACATGCACATTTAGTGAGGAAAAAAAGCCTTCGATAATTATTGCTTTTTCAACCACTATGCGAATGACTTAACAAGCTGAAACTTTGCAATTATTGATCTTTAGTATAGTTTGTTGTGCTTTACAACATAATATTTGTACGCATTTGTAATATTTATGTGGTTTTAAAATTCCTTTTACATTTTGATATCACTGGCACTGAGTTTGGGTAGTTTTCCCCTGGTAAGAATTTTTCCGTAACATTAATTTGCATTTTTGAGGACATTATAAAAGGAGAAGTGGAAAAGGAAAAAGACAGAAATTCTACTTTAACGTTAGCTGACAACTCCAAGCAAGATTAAACACAAATACTGTTGTGTGCTCACTTGAATATGAAATTCTCCATTTGTGATGGTCCCTCTCTGGACGGTTGAAACCAGAAGGTGGGCACTTCGTAGAAGACAACTTGGCCAAATGCACAAATGGCTCTTGCTGCACTTCTTAGCCCTGAGACAAAGTAAATTCATTCTCAAGGTCCAACAAGAGCTTCAAGTTTTTCCCCACTGAAGCTGAGCTATTGATCTTTTCCTCTCTTGAAGAGCTAGGCCCAGGAACAAGTGCAACAAATGGTGCTACACAGACTAGTGTGACTGATGGAGATGGCAGTGTTAGCCCTCTTGCCAACCTGAACAAGGAGCCTTGACAGAGGGAGAAGCAGGAGAGGAAGCAGCACTTTTCACTGAAGCAGCTGCACAAAAGCTTACAGATACCAGGCTGAAGCTAATCCAGGAAAAGAGCATCAGTCCTTCCCTTTTCCAGGTACACTAGCATGAATGGAACACTTAAGGTTTGGCAGCAAGAGGTTAAGAGATCTCTGTTCCTATTAAGAGATCTCTGTTTCTAATAGCTCTTTCCCATCTGCATCCTTGAAATCTGTAGAACTCAATGTCTAGAACTGGTTTTCCTTTAACTAAATACAGCCTTTGAGGGGAGAGGGAAGGGAAACCCAAAACTTACACAAGATGGTGATGAACTTCACCAAAATGTGGATTTTATGGGGTAAAAAAATGGTCCTTTTCATTAATCAAAAATGCTATTTAAACTGCCTTTGTAGTAGTACTTATTGAACAGGGGGAAGATATAGGAAACTCTCAAACGTACTGATATCATTTAAAAACAAATAGGGTGAACAGACAGGGAACTGATTCATTTTTAACTCTGATAGAAAAACAACTTTAAAAACACTGTAGATGTTCATGAAAATAGATTTTCATTTACTATCAAGCTCAAGAGGAAAAAACCCTATTCATTCTCTTTTGAGTCTCACATAACCTACTAATGCACAACATATCAAACACAAAGAAACAGTAAAATACATTCATAAACACAAATGCCAGTATGTATGTGTCTGAAAAAAGCTAGCAATTTTAGACTCTTAAGTGGAACTGTTCCCCAAAGAATGCTATTAAAAACTGTTGCAAGTAACATAATGTTAGTAAACACCTTTATGATGAAATAATTGTGTGGAAGGCACTGTCACATAAGAACATGGACCTACAGCCAAGGACAATTGCTCTACTATGCTCAGTTCATTTATGAAACATGAGGTGTCAGGTTTATGTGGTTTGGCTAGGTTGGTGTGGATTTTTATTTTTGTTTTTAATTATTCCTTCAAGGCTAATGGACTATAATATATTTTGCCAGAGACTGCATTCCATAGCACATATTTTATGAAGAGGATGTACGACGTATTCAAGGCTTGCTTTCCCCATGAATCAATGAATCAACAAACATCTCCCTATTGTGTAAGATACTATTGTTTGGTTGTATTTAAGAAAAGATTATTTGTTCAGAGCATTGTGAAGTTATGGGAGGAGGAGGTGTGCTAGCCAAAGAATCCTTTTGTGATGATTCATGAAAACAGACGATCAGCAGACCAAAGACTTGCCATGGCAAGGTTCCGAGCCTGCAGTGCACTTCAAGTCACCTCCCACACCGAATACAATGCAGAACAGAAACATTTCAAAGCACAGGGCTGTTTGAAGGATAGAGGTCTTTTCTACTTCTATGGCTCAAACTCAGCCTAGGAACACAAACCCTTGAATTAATATTGTTTAATGGCTGCATCATGCTGTACTTCCTTAGATGAAGAGGGAGACCCAGAGGCAGAACTCGTAGCTCTTGTACAAAATCCCTCATGCTGTGCTTTTCTCAAGCCTCAGGGTTCTCTGCTATACTAATGAAAGCTGAACCACACATCATGCCAGGCTGCCAGCCCTCTCACTACCATGGCACAGATAATGAAAGCCCCTGCTATAGCTGGTTTTGCTCTGACCTGAGCAGCAGGGCTGACTCCCTGGAAATCCAACAGCCTGCAGTTGAGATAGCAATGTCTAGGAGAAATGCATTGTCCAGCTTTCATCCAAACCTGATCATCAGGTATATCTCTGATCACAACTGACTTGTTTCCACAGGTGAATTTGGTATCTGCCAGGTGTGTGCATCATCTATGACTGTGCACTCCACTCATCCTGCATCTGTCAGTTGCACAGGGTATGGATCATGGCATCACACATGAAGGCTTCAAAGCACATTTCCCAGTTTAGCCTCACCTCTGAAAGAGAGGCCGCTCCCAACCTAACCATCCAACTCCCTGGCAGCACGTCCCCCCTCCCTCCTCTTTCCAGTGGCCTCTGTCTGCATTTGCTCCCTTAAAGTGGGCAAACGATGGCTTTGGCTTTGAACTAGACATGTGTAGGTAAAATACTGCTGCAGTCTCACCCAGCACATTTGCTGTAAGCTTCTCAGCTCTCTATTTCAACACTGCCCTATTTTAGTCTTCGTCTCTTTGCTCAAAGGGAGCAGTGGAAGGAAGAGCAGGTCATGTAATCTCTATTCTGGTGACAGGAGATGCAGAAAAATACGCGTAAGTGAATGGTAACAAGCACAGGCTGCCTGCAAAAGGGACCATGCGAGGGCAGCAGGGCGACCAGCAGTCAGACTCCTCCCTACAGGAGAGCACAATTCTGGGGGAAGAGAAACAAAGACCTACAATCCTGGCCACGCACAAGGAAATCTGGAGTCCTACAGACATCAGGGAGCACCTCCCCAAGATGTGGGGCGCTCCCTGCCTCCCTACCAACAATGTCCCATGCAGTTAGCAGGGTAAAGGAAAGCACTGCATACTGGGATAGTCTTTGAAAACTGTAAATCACTTTTCTCTCTCAAAGTAATTTCAGTACTATTGTGTAATACAGAGGGAGAAAAAAAAAACCTTTTCTTTTCCACTAAACAGGCTTTCGCACCACCTACAACCCAGGATTAAACTTCAGAGGCAGTTACACAAAGAAAAGGGTTTCTGTAAAGAAATCAATCAATCATTCCTCAAGTGTGGGTACAGCACCTCCAAGAACCAGGCAGTTTCTCAGGTACATGAAGACATGAGATCTTTATTTAAACCACCCCCAACCTGTTTCACTCAAGCCTCAGAAAACTGTGACCTAAATGCCTTAAAAAAGAGCTTGGATTTTAATACTAGCCTCTCTGTGGCTGAGACTACCACTCCTTGTCATCGCCAGCTCACCTTTCCTTTCAAAGTCTGTGTGAAAAGAGAAATCCCACCGTCCATGCACAAGCCAACCAGCTTTTACTGCATCAACCGCATCAGGGGCTACGGAGGTTGCAGTTACTTATATCCATCTTACAGATCCAACACTGAAAGTTACAGCTTTCAGGAATCTGAATGCTCAAAAAGAGGGCCTTTGACTACTGCTGTCCCCCTTCAGTTTCATTAACCTTCTTTTTCACATAAAGCCCTTTGTTATAATTAAGTGGCTGTAACAAAGTGATCCAAAGAAAAGCTAGCTCAAAGTACTTATAAGTTTTTAGGACTCTACCATTTTACAGGCACTGTCAGAGCTCCTGAACAGCCAGACCCCACTTTCATCTACATTTTGTTGCTTTTTATTGTATATACACAAGTGGAGCAGGCAGAACGGATCCATCAACCACTGCAGTCCACTGTGGGCAACTGAAAATAACACCACCTTACCCGGAATAACTTCAGTCCTTCCGCATAAAGGCACTCACACTCTTAAAAGTTTAATGGTACAGCAAGGCCAACAATTCAGGGAAATAATTTTATGGTTCAGACCAAAGGATCAAATCAAAGCATTTCACATTGCATACATGTTATTTGGAAGTCTCTGCCACACAGGATAGTCTCAAAGCAGGGAGAGGGTTATAAACAGAGTTGTGGCAACAGTGCCACTGCGGCTATTTTATCCTAAAGCACAGCTCCAGCTCAGGGTTGGTGCTGGGTCAGGCCAGGCCAGCCGCCCAAGCAGCAGCACACTGCCACAAGCATGAGGAAGGAGTTCCACAGCTGCCTCACAGGGGTTTGCCCTCATTCTCCAAAGGAAACAGCAGACAGCTGTCAAAGCAGCTCTGGAAAACACCTGCAAATCCCCTCTCAGTACAAGCACAGCCCCTTCGGGTGGCTTTGCAGCTCATCTGCTCTCCCAGAGGAGACTGAGTCCAGGCAGCAACCAACCACTGCATGTGCATCACACGTCAAACCTTTGTATGTGAACCATGTCTCAAACCTCCACACTAACACACGTGGGAAAACCTGCACCTGCGGCAGACACTGCCCTGCCCTCGGGCTCTGTACTTGTTGCTTGACTGGGGCTGTGTCCAGGAGGGACAGCCTTTCCGCAGGTGCACAAGCTGCCCCACATCAGAGAGACGTGAGCAGATGGTGTTGCGCTCTGCCTTGTCCCTGCGCACGAAAACATTTTTATTATCAGGCACAGAGTGTTTGGAGGCTCAATATCTGCTGCTCTTTGCTCGTGGCTGCTGACAGAGGTGTCACTGGAGGGCTGTGATTTACCACCTTCATATTTATTTACATTTGTGTCTCAAGAAGAGTGGCAATTTGCCAGATTTGGAAGTGCTTAATCGGATCTGATGGGCAGATTAATTAGTGGAGGTCACAGCACTACTTGCCTTGCAGGAACATTACCTTTTTTATTTATTTTTTTGTCAAGGTAAAGCGGGAGGAGGTCAATGCTGCCAGCATGTTTTACATTTTACTGCTTTAAGTCTTCATGGATTTATTTCATTTCCCCGGAGTAAACAAATTTTGCTTTTATTCCTGCCATGACAATATACTCCAAATTAAACAGTGCAGGCACACACAAAAATGGGATGCAGAAAGATGAAAATGTTACTTATTTCCCCCCTTCCTTCCATACTGTCTATAATAATCCCCTTCTCCCCTCTGCCATAGTTACTGCCCCTCCACTATGATCCTCTTTGTATCTTTCTGTCTGAAAAAAAATGGTTTGGAGTACAGAGCATCTTCATACACACATATATAGATACACACACATTTATATATATACAGACATCTATTTTTGTATATATGCATAAATAAATACATACATACAGAGTGAGAGGCAGACACCATAGCTGGCTAGCCATTATACCAGACTGAGCAATTATAAACTCAGCTGGATTAGTCTTAATTTTCACCGGCCTGACCGAAATTTGAATGTGGCCCATTATGCGTATATTGACAAACCAGAGAACATTAAGATTAATTTTTTATGGCCACAGAATCATTTGCACTTCATAACCTTGGAAGTGACACGTTGCTGGTAATCAGGGACACACACTGTTGTCATGCCACCATGGTAAACGTGAAAGGACCTTTTGCATCTGTCACACCACAGAAGGCAAGAGTGGCATATGGAGAGCCAAAGCTCCCCAGAACACCACAGGGATCACACCACTTTGGGACAAAGGAGAAAAACATATTTCTCCAATTTTTCCCCTGATAGAAAGGTGTTACTTGGAGTGAAGGAGGACACAACCAGCATGGGGACCACATGCATTAACAGTGCCAGGCCTGAGAAGAGCCTGCACCACCTATCCTGGGGGTGCAGATGAGAGTTTTGTCCTTTTTTCCCCAGTACAGAGCACTGCTGTGCATAAAACAGTCATTTACACCTTCTGAGGACAATTAGCAGCCAGCAGGCCTCAGACACCTCTGCACAAACAATGAAGATACTGTGAAGTGAGCAGATCCAGCAGACTTTAGATTCTTTCTCTAAATACACTTGTTTTCCTTTCCTCTGGCACTCAGATTTACCACAGCACTTAGGGTAGAAAGAAGCTGTCTCCGAGACTGTCAAGTATCCAAGCCTGCGTGTCCACACGGGGTTTTACAGGTAGATGTGAGCTGTACCCATAGCCTTCCAGAAGTGACTCCACAGTGAGCTTGGCAGAAGGCTCGTGGCTGCCCTCAGCAAGAAGGTTGGCTTGCAAGAGGGGAAAAAATACTTGCAGACTTTTGCCCAGAGAAAAGAGAGACTGGGTAGGACTCCACAAGGCAATAAAGCTAAGCTGTTTAGGAAGGATATAAATGGGCTGAGGTTTCTTTCTTTTTTGCTTTTTCTTTTTTGTGTGTTTTTAATGTATCCTCCCACTCTCACACACATATCCTGAGAGAAAAAGAAAGAAAAAGCCTTCCATAAAAAGAACGACCATAGCTCTAGAGCCAAACCCCTATTCAATAAAACAAGCAGAGAGAATGTTTTCACATTTCCCTATTTGCTCTGACTCATTTTATTAAGTTGCAGATGATAATTTTTATGCACATTTATGACCACGTTTCCAATACACGTGGCACCCTATAAAACCTACCACCACTGCACCCCACCCAGGGCTGTGCTCCAGCTTCTCATGCATTCTGCGATGACTGTAACAAGGCACGGCACTACCACTGCAGGTCAGGCTAAGTCAGTGTTTGCATTCAAACTCTGGGTTGGATGGGTGTTCCAGGCCACAGCTTTGAATTTAGTTGGGCTTTGGTTTCATATGTCGGGGCAAATTCAGTTCCCTCCACCTTATTTTGATTGAATGAGGAGGAAGGAGCGAGAGGAAGAATGCCTTCCATTTGAACACATATTTGTCTTTCATTATCTCCAAGGGCCCCACTGCAGTGGGACAGGCGGTTACAAGATGCCACTTTCTCTCCAGCAACATCCCTCATGCGTGTCCAGTTTCCCACCGCTGAAGTGGATGGAGCAGTTCAGGGCCACCTCTGCTTTTTGCAACAGCGATTTAGAACCACAAAACTTGCACCTGTAATTTTAAACCTATGTTTGAACTGTGGGCAAAAGTCAAGCATCCTTGTCTGTCATTGCTTTTGTGTGTAGCCAAGTCACAGAATAGGCAGCCACATCCTCATCATTTTCTCAACAGAAGGAGAACGGATATTGCAGGTACAGCTGGCAAGATGAGCCCTGCCCTACATAAAGGAAAGCAAGTTCTCAGCTATTTTCAGTGACATCAAAACTTCTTAGTCCTCTGGTTAGGAGGGGAAAATTCCAAGCAGGGATATAAGGCCTACCTGCTGGCTCATGCTGCTGGAATGCTCCACCAACAGTGAGCAGAGATTTAAGACTGATGAGGTGAGTGAGTGCCTCAATCTCTGAGGTGAGTAGCTCGAGAAAGGATGCCCTCAGCACCTGAGTGTGGAGAAACTCAGTGTCCGGGAGCCTCCACTCGGATCAGCAACAGGCAACAAGGGAGCCTCAAGTCCTCGACAGGGCTTGCCTAGGGGCCGGCAGCTCAGCGGGCATGAGGAGCTGACTCACGGGGGGGCACCAGGAGCGGCACCAGCCCTGAGTGGGCAAACACCTGCCCAGGGAGCGGCGAACGGGGCGGGCTCGAGGTGGTTTGTGCGGGTGGGCGAGCGGGATGGTGAGCACTCGCCCTATGACCCGGGCTCGGTCTGGGAGCTCTGCTCTGTCTGCCCCGGCGGTGGTCAGTGCGGCACCCAGACAGAGCCATGAGAGGGGAGGATGCGGTGCAGAGCTCGGGGTGCAGAGAGCGCCCGCACTGCTCTGCT
>JAOEHY010007149.1:0-41643 GCA_025447955.1 Psilopsiagon aurifrons | reverse complement strand
CAGAGCATGAGGCTCAGAAAGTCCTTGGCCAGACCAAACATCACTAAGCCATAACTAAAAACATTGGTGCTATCAGCACTGCTCCCAGGCAGAAAGTCAAAAACACAGCACTGCACCAGCTACCAAGAAGGAGAAAAATGACTGCTACTGCTGAATCCAGGACATGGGGTTTGTTTGTAAAATATTCCTAGTTCTTTTAATGGAGTTTCATTGAAATCTGCGGTCATCTGTACTTCTTCCTGTTCATGCCTGGCAAGGTACGTTAGTAACAAGGAGGCAAGGTCCATTTTCTTTTTGCATTTGCATTTTTATTCTTTCTTTTTGGGTTTTCTGAAGTTAAGATAGAAAGAATGACTACTGCCTCTGTCCTTTTTAGCACTTGCTTCTGCCAGATCTTCTTTTGTGTAGCAAAGAGTGAAACAAATATAGTAATTTTTCAAGAGTTTCTTAGGTCAGCAGGAAAATGTCCTGGGGGCAGAATGTTTTTATTCCTCTAGAAAGACCATCTTTTTCATGGACCGATATCTGTGATAAAGCATACAAATCCTTGGTAGGCTATGAAACTGTGTCCTTCTACTGTTTCTAGGCCTTGAGGCCAGCTTGTATAGATTTTTGATTTTTGAATACTCTTCATCAATCCAGCATCCTGTATTTTTCTCTCTTTTGCCCCTCTGGTTGTTCGATGCCTTGGTAAACATCCCTGTGATGGATTTAAGCTTCTGTTGAACAAAGGTCTGGAATCCTTAAGTACATGCCAAACTTAACTTTGCAGTGATTGAAGTTCCATTGTGCTAGATAAAGCTTGTTCTAAACAGTGGTTTTCTTTCTTAATGAAACTTAGCAAGTGTTGAATGATTGTCTGTAATAATGATTTGTCTATTCATTCTAGGTTTGTAACCAAGTTACTGGAAGATCTCATTTTCTTTGTTGCTGATGTGCCTAACAACGGGCAGGAGGTTTTGGATGTGGTCATTAGTAAGCCAAACAGAGAACGACAAAAATTAATGAGGGAGCAAAATATATTGGCTCAGGCATGTCCTACTGTATTAATAACTTGCTTTAAGAAAAAGATTGTAGAACAGAGTGATTTGAGAAAATGTTCTTTTTAGGTAACTTTGCTTATGCTGTGTTAGATTTATGTCTGGTTGGGCTGGATAG
This sequence comes from Psilopsiagon aurifrons, assembly GCA_025447955.1. Classification (NCBI taxonomy): domain Eukaryota; kingdom Metazoa; phylum Chordata; class Aves; order Psittaciformes; family Psittacidae; genus Psilopsiagon; species Psilopsiagon aurifrons. Next base: position 40,485 of record JAOEHY010007149.1, on the reverse strand, counting down.
ATGTGACACTACTTAGTCAAGGCTGACCTCTTGGTCTGTGGATCATATAAAAGCATGGGGGAGACACAACATGTTTGATGGCAGTTTCGTGTGATTCCAGTAACTTTTAAGACTTTATTTGATAGCAGATTCTTTACAAAATTTGCAGTAAGCTTGCACCATGGTCCCAATCCTGGAAGAATTCACCATATGGGAAAAAATTCTAATGCCCTTATGGGCAGCTGACTTTTTTTGTATGAGGGTCAACTTGCATGTAAATTAAAATTAAAGTTAATTCTCTCTTTAAGTAGCCTACTGAAATTAAATAATTAAAAAAAAAGAGGAGAAAAGGATGAGAATGGACAGCAGCCAGTGTTGTCTTCCCTTTTCATCCGAAATGTGCCTGAAGTTAAGGTACTTAATAATGTTTAAAATTGTGAAGAGGAAGCAATATCAGTCAAGTTGGCAGGAAATGTAAAGTTAAACACAGAAAGCTGTAACACCTGAGATTGTGCCCGCACTTCTATTCAGTCACAGTAGGTAACTGCAGTGATTCACTTCTGACTTTGGTCAATAAGGCCCTTGTGCTGATCCTGTCAAAGCACATTTCATTGACTGCTGTAAGTTAAGCAAAAATCTGGGTTTGATTTTCATTCTCAGTGATTTTGATTTTCATTCTCAGTGATTTTGATTTTGAACAGGTATTTGGCATCCTCAAAGCTCCTTTTAAGGACAAAGGTGAAGGATCGATGCTGAGACTTGAAGACCTAGGTGACCAGAGATATGCCCCATACAAGTACATGTTAAGATTATGTTACAGAGTTCTCAGACATTCCCAACAGGACTATAGGAAGAACCAGGTCAGTGGTACTAAAGATAATTTTCCTCCTGATTCCTACAATTATATATCATGGGTTTGACATCACTCTCTGCACTTACAAGTGGTAATGGTGAAAGGACTGGATTTTGTGGAGGTTAATAGTAAGAAATCTCTGTAATATACTGCCTCATGTTGAGGAACAGCATTTTTGTTTTGTAGGCATTTGTATATGAATTGAATGATCAGCAATAAATACCTCAGATCCACCTTGTACTTTCATAAGCTCAGACCAAGATTTGGGTCCTCTGTTTTATTTATGAGCTTTCTGTTATTAAAACTATGCTCTTGGACTCTGGATTATAAAGTAGGAAGTCTGTAAAACTAACTGTTTCTGTTGTTTAAATATTTGTAGAGGGATGGCAGTGAATCAGAGGTTTTTCTATCAGGTAGTCTGATTTCCCAATTCTGAAGACTCCCTGTAAACAAGAACTATTTCAGAACATGGAATAGAGTGCTTTGCACACTGCAGCAGAGAAAAACTCCACTAACTTTATGGGGCTAAGGGGACTAGAGATGAACGATGATACTGCTATGTATGGCTTCTTTGTTTTCTTTCTAATGCTTTACAGAAATTTTTCTGTCTTTGGAAGGAAAGAAAGGGAGAAAGAAAGACAGCAAAGAAAACTTCTTAAATGTCATAAAGCCTTCTGTTTTTTCCTTTTAAAACATTGCTTGCCATTGATTGAATTTTGTATATATTTTTATGGATTCATTTCTTTGGCTTATGAAAGAATAAGAGAGTTAGTCATCATTGAATCTGTCGCGGGGGGACGTATTTTTGGTGTTCATATGTTCTCCTGTTCATGCCAGTTCAGAGAGGAAAGTTTTGAGGGTTATTGTTGCCAGTTGAGCTTGATGCCTCTGGTTCTAAAAGAAAAACATTACTGCTTACCAGGTCATCATGGGAATTTTCATTTTTTCAGGAATATATTGCTAAGAACTTCTGCGTCATGCAGTCCCAGATTGGCTATGATATTCTGGCAGAAGACACCATCACAGCTTTGTTGCACAACAACAGAAAGCTGCTAGAGAAACACATCACAGCTAAAGAAATAGAGACATTTGTTAATTTACTCAGGAGAAATCGAGAGCCAAGGTTTGAAGTGGTCCACTTAACATTCTTCTTCTGTTTTGATGCTCTTTTCTGTTTGCAGTAGCTGTGAATCTGCCTACTGTTCATTGTTTTGTTGCCTCTTTTTTCCCAGCTTAATTTGTTTTGACTGGGCAGACAAAAGACCCACATGTATATGCATGCTATGTTAGAAAATATCAGAACTAAATGCAGTTCTTGGGATTTGACCATATCTGTGTTTCAGAACTAGAGCTTACTGAAAAGAGGGTTTATACTTTACGGGGCATTTATGAAAATTTGGGGTTGATTCAGATTGGGATAAAGAGAAACAAATGGAAATTTAACTTTCTTACAACTCTGCAGTTCCTCTAAGAAGCTGCCACTTGTGTTGGTTCCCCTGATAATAATCTTGGTGCAATTACACAGATGTGATTTTTTTCTAACCTTTTATTAAATCCAGTTTTCCTGCAGGTTGTAGTTCCAGGTCAGGCCTGAAAGGGGCCTAGGGCAGTGAAGATCCCAGTAAACATGCGTCCTAGTCCAGATCTTGTTCCCAATGAAAAATTCTGGCCTTGACTTTCACTTGTTTAGAATTTTTTTATTAGCTTTAGGTCAGAATATAAATATTTATTTTTTTTTATTGGATTTTCAGTTGTAACATTACTGAAGTGAACAAATCTAAGAAATTAATGTACTGAAGGCCAAATAATGTGTCCTATAATTGTGAATAACATTTTTCTGTTAATGATTAGGTAAATTGGTTAAGGTCCTGGTGCTTCACTGCTTCAAATAGTCTCTATATGTCTGCAGCCATTTTGCCTTTCCCATGCCAAGCTGTGTTGGATTTGATCAGTACTAAGAAGAAACTATATGAGAATCAGCTCCTTCTCAGTGCTGGTGGGACGTAGTGTTTGCTGGCAATCTCTGTCACTTTCTTTTTGTGGTAGAGAATGTTACAGTGTTTTTACATAACTACATTGTGCAACTGCTGCGTATTCACTCCTTTAAGGCTGAAGTCCAAGAGCAATAAATGCTTGAAAAAGGTACCTTGCCAAGAGGGTGCAATCTGAACAGTAAAGGCTTGATCTTAAGATGCTTATTTTCATGGAGAGTCCTGTAGACTTTTGCAGCACTTGCTTGTGTGAATAAGAATTGCAGCAGTATGCTCTAAAATGCATGAGCTCCAAAATTTAAAACCTTCCTTCATTTTAACTCCAACTAGGTAACTCCCCAGAATTCTATGTAATTTTATGCCATTTACTTAATGTTATGTTTGTGATGCAATGTTGCTGTGCACTGTTAATTACCTGTTGTCACAAAGCTTCATTTCAGTGATGGATAAAATTATTCCTAAGTGTACCTTGAAAATGCTTTTGGTGCGCATCCCTTGCAGTTCCCAGGCTTCAGAGGGGAGTGTAGTTTGTGCTAATGCAGAAACGATTTTCTGATTCCCTCTGGTAGGATGATCACTTACAAAGGTTCAAACTATTGGATCCTTGAATGGCTGATAGTAGATAGTCCATTTTTTTGTCTAGATTTCTAAGGAAGTGTAGTATATGATCTCTGTGTGCTTGCTCATATCTGCTTCCCCACCAGCTCTTGAGCCCCTCACCCAGTTTTACCTTCCTTTGCTAGAGGAGTGGCAAGCTCAGAGATACTCAGTGCCTACAAATGTCATGAAAAGAAGCTACATAGAGGGAGCAGGCCTTTTTTATATTCCAGTGAGGCAAAGGCTGCAATATGGACTACTGTTAATAGACACAGAGGAATCCATGAAAGTGGGACAGAACAGATACCTAATGAATGTCCCAACTGTGAGGAAAGTCTCAGCCTGAGCCTTGTTAAATATCACAAGACCTAAATTTGAGAGACAGATTTGTAGGAAAATGATTTCCATGAAGAGATTTGTTATTTCTGCTTTACGTGGAATGACCTCTTTGAATACAGAGGTCCTGTCTTCAGGTCCTGCCAGATCTTCACTTGTTGTTGGCTGTGTTACTTCAGAGAGTTTAAAAGGTGTAATTAAGTTGTGGAGGTATGAACTTTTCCAGTGCAGTGGAGTTTGTGAGAGGGCACTTAGCTATCTCCAGGACAAGCCACGTCTCTTTGCTACTTGGGTTAGGGAGATAAATATTACCGGATGGGGAAGATGGGTGAGAATGTGTACTTATTCGCTTCAAGGAAGAGAGCCTTCTGTAGAGTTCTCTTGTCAGTGAAACTTAAGACATCCTCAGGCTGCTTTTAAGTTCTGGCACAAGTCTTTGGCTTTTGATTTGCTGATGATTGTCAAACTTGGGATATTTTTCTTTTCTCTCCCTGTCTGATCATTCAGAACCATTTAGACTGGCTCTTAAAGCTATTATTCATCTTTATCTGTTGTGAGTTACAAGAGTATGAATCAGCAAAGATCGTGTGTTGATGAATTTTGCAGTATATGCTCCCATGAGCATATTAGTGATGGATGTCAGAGATTTCCTTTGCAGTGTTTCTGTGTTGTATTTTAAGCCTTGTCTTCTGTTGCATCTGTGCCTTTTTGAGTGCAGATTCTTGGATTATCTATCGGACCTGTGTGTATCTAACACCACAGCAATACCAGTAACTCAGGAACTCATCTGCAAGTTTATGCTGAGCCCAGGAAATGCTGACATTCTCATTCAGACCAAGTGAGCATCCATAATCAGAACATACTTTTTTGTTACTTGCTCTGTTGTTATGAATTTGTAGCAGTTTGCTAGTGGCTCCACTGTGAATGGTTTGTGTTTGCAGGCTGGTTTCGACACAAATGGACAACCCCCTGGAATGCCCAGTCATCTCAGATGACATTGATGAAGAGGAAGTATGGCTTTATTGGATTGACAGTAACAAGGAGCCTCATGGCAAAGCCATCAGGCATCTGGCTCAGGAGGCGAAGGAGGGCACAAAAGCTGATTTAGAAGTTCTTACCTACTACAGGTGAAAACCTGCTTATTCAAATGGAAGAAAATGTACACTTGATGCTGTTCTTATCCGGTTAATTTCTCAGTATCAAAAAAGGAAGTCGAGTCATGCCAGAAAGCAGGATTAAAGTTTGTTTCAAGGTTTTCCCATAGGAATCACAATCTCTGCTGCTATTCCAGACAAATCTTGAGTTTTCTTTGCTCCTGACAGCTCTTTGTGTCTATCATTTCGCTTCTTATCTGTTATTTATTGGGCTTTATTGTTGTCCTGGAAGCAAAGAATGCTCTGAGTAAGGAATGTCCTGTGAATTAGGGGGAAATGGGATCATGGAGCAAGTTGAAAACAAACAGTCCAGATGCTTCAGCCTTCCATTGAACAATGCTTCCTTTTGGTTTCAAATGGAGCCCAGTCTTCATGGGGGCTGGAGCCTAACATTATCATTTTTAATGGAAAGTTGCTTAGCGAAGTCACTCTTGTTACTTTTTTAGGACTTATATCAGGAAGGCTGACATCAGGCTTGTAAAATGAGAATCTGTTGTATGTCTTTCTATTTCCACTGATTTCTTTGAATACCATATATTACTACTTTTTACTAAGGTACCAACTGAACCTCTTTGCAAGAATGTGTTTGGACCGCCAATATCTTGCCATCAACCAGATTTCTGCACAGCTGTCGGTTGACTTGATCCTACGATGTATGTCTGATGAAAGCCTCCCTTACGACCTCCGGGCTTCGTTTTGTCGGCTGATGCTACACATGCATGTGGACAGGGATCCTCAGGAATCTGTGGTACCTGTAAGATATGCCAGATTGTGGACTGAAATTCCTACTAAGATCACGATTCACGAGTGAGTTGAAAGTGTTTCAAGCTGAAGTACAAAAGCATTTTGTGGGGTTTAGTCTCAGAAAGAAATGGTTGTAGATATCTAATGTTGATGTGTATGTATGTGAAAAGGTATTCCGTTGCAGAGCGCAGAGCTATTAATTATTGTTACTGTTGGAAACATGGCAATATTTCAGTGTCATTTTGCATTTTGTTCATATGGGGAGCAAGCTAGGAGAAAATGGAATGGCCATTTCTCAGACCAACAGAACTTGAAGTAATCCAGTTGTGCCTAATACAGGTTTGTCAGGCCAGAACTCATTTCTATACTTAAAGCTGAACTGAAAGCCACAGTTGGAAAGCCAGAATTCAGAGTTAGGTATCATTATTGTCCCCGAAACAGTTCACAGAGCCTTTGGCCTCCACCCAGTAAAGTACTTAAGCATGTGTTAAATTTAAGTATGGGAGAAGGTTTCTCACTGACTCAGTGGAAATTCTGTCTGGCTTAATTGATTTGGTGGAGCAGCACCACTGGGCTAGACACCCAGGCAGGGAATATCTGGCTGAAGAGACAAACAGGAAGAAGTATAGAGCTGCAGCAGGCAGAATTGCTTCTGTTAGTGAGATGAAGGACTGTTTTGACACATGTGAAAAATCAGTCCTAGTTGGTGGTGCAAAGGAGGAAGCTGACTGTCCCACGCTGCTTTCTTGATCTGCTGTCTTGTGGAAATAGCAAATTCAGTATGATGAGTAGAGAGGAGAGCTGAGACTTAGTGACTTGTTGAATTGCCACAGCAAGATTTAAGAGTGCTATCTGCTAGAACTGTGATATTTTCCTGTCTCTGTTATTCCTGTTCACTGCAACCCTTCCTGGTACTGCTGGAGCGAAGGCTTAATGCATCTTTATGTGTCTATGGAGAGCCAACTGACCTCTACCCCTTCTACTTACAGAGAACTAGAGAACTGACAGTAATTTCATAGCATTGTGATTGGTTTGTTTTTTTCTTTTTATAACAGATGATCCTGATATTAGAGGTGTTTAATTTCCTTCCTTTTGTGCCTTGTGTTGTAGATATGATTCTTTCACAGACTCTTCAAGGAATGAAATGAAAAGGAAGTTTGCACTAACTATGGAATTTGTAGAAGAGTATTTGAAAGAAGTTGTAAATCAGCCCTTTCCTTTTGGAGACAAAGAGAAAAATAAACTTACATTTGAGGTACTACTTCTGCGTCCTACTTGCAGTATTCCTACTCATTTCAGATCAGTTGACATTGATTCTTCCAAAATAAAGCTAGTTGCAGAATAATGTTTGTGTAAAATGTCCTAAAGAAGCACCAGTTCCTAATTCCAGTGTTCTTGGTGATGACCATTACTGCAGAAAATAACATTACTGCCTGCTGCCAAACAGCTGTATTTTTCCTTCCTTCTCCTGAGATGGCTGCATTTCTCTGGCAAAAGGAAGGATTTGTGTATGGGTGAATGGCTGTATATCCTTTCTCTCAGCACTGGTGAAGTGTGCAGGAATTCCTCAATGTAAGTCCTATTCTGTATGTAAGATATGACACTGAAGGAAATACTCTGAATGGGCTATTCCTGTTTTTAAATAATGTTTGAAATTTCTGACAGAAACTTTAGCTAGGCCTAAATCTTCTAGATTCAAGAAACATTGAACAAAGGGGAAATGCTTACAGCTTTTATAGTTTTTTCCTGCAACTTGCCTCCCAAGCTGTGGCACCCCTGCCTCAGGTCACCTGAAATCACCTCTGTTCAAACTTACAACAATCATCTTACTGTTCTTCTGACTTCTATCTTCTCCACAGCTACTTCCTTTTTAAACAGTTTCCTGGAGTCTTTCCTTCTGATCTATTATCCCTGACACAATTGTATCATTTCAAACCTTCCTAAATCTCATGTTGGTTTTGCTCTCTGTTTTGATTTGACTGGCCTGTTTAACTCTGAAAAACATTTAATATCACTTGTCATAGTCCAAGGCCAGTTTAAATCACTAATACACTAATTTTGAGTGCACTCTAGATCTGAATCTGTGAAAGCTGCTGTGTGAAATGCAACCATATTGCACGGCCAAATACCCCCAAAGTTGCTGATACTGCCTTCATTTTCCCTTTGTTTTTCTTACAGGTGGTACATCTGGCTCGAAACCTCATATACTTTGGCTTTTATAGCTTTAGTGAGCTTCTGAGACTGACCCGGACGCTCCTTGCCATTCTAGACATTGTTCAAGTTCCTATATCATCATACTTCGAAAGGTTAAGCAAGTTTCAGGATGGAGGTGAGAGAAGTAGCAAAGACTCCGGTGCGGAATTCATTATTTAGGTTGGAAATAATTCATGGGAAGTCTCATTGATCTTCCAATGTTCTTTATTCACACAGTAACCCACCAACAGGAATGTTACTTCAGGATCCATTAAGATAGTCAGCTAAAAAGGAAACTTTCTGAACAAAGCTGCAGCCTTCATGACATACTGTTACTGCGTTGGTGCTGCTGCTCCTTTGCTTGTTTGTAACTGAACTTTCAAATCTGGATCTAAGCCTCAGCATCCATTGCACTGAACATCCCAAGCAAATGCAGATAGCATTTGCCTGGCCACACCGATTAAGATGGCTCACATATGCACAAGTGTTTATTATTCATCTTAGACTTTCATTTAAAAGGAGGATAAGATGTTTCTGGTCCAGCAAGTGCAGAAGCACCAGATAGAAGTCCAGATGAGGCCATACTCTGGATGTGTTTGTCAGTTTAGGATATTCTTTTATAAATCCAGACCAGAGTGCCTGTCTGAGAACTCCAAGACAATACTGTATGTCCCACTGCCTTTTCTACCATGGCTTAAAACTGGGTTGAAGAATAAGCACGCCAGGAAAGTGCTGAAACTTAGCAGTTTAGTTTTCCTGTGTGTGTGGATGGGAGGTGTGACAGTCATGTGGGCTGAAGGTCCAGGAGACAGATGGCAAATTCTGTTTTAATATGTGGCTGCTGTAAGTGTCATTGCACTGCCAGCTGGCCCACAGTTAAAAAAAAGGATGAGCTGTCTTGTTTGAAACAACAATTATTTTGTATTTTCTTTGGGACGCCTTTTCTCAGCCTTGAATTTTCCTAATCATCATTCTGCTCAGTCGCTTCTACAGATGCCCTGTGTGAACGTACCATGCTTCGTAACTTTTCCTTCTTTGAGGTTCACACACTCTGGAGAAGTGTAGATAGTCATTGTCATCTCTGAGAAGTCTTATGCTTTGTTCTTTTGATCTTTCCTCCATTGCTGTCAGTATACTTTACTGAAAGCCCCTTAAGTCTTTCCTGCAATGCTGTGTACTCTAAGGCATGCTGTAGCCGGCTACAGTCCCTCTACAGTGCTAGACAAAGGCTGTATGTTCAGACACTTGGAATTATGCTTTGCTTTTTTGTCCCCGAAATACTGCATTGCAGACTCTCTTCTTAAATAGCTCTGGACACAGTTTGGCTCCAGATACAATCTCGGCATATTGGCAACATGTAACATGCAGATATGGTTCTTCTATTTAGGCCTGTCTCTGCTCAAGTCTTTAATCCTGATTAGATTACTTGTTTAATGTTTTTACTTACTTTCATTACCCATAAAATTATATTTCATCCTTAATTCCCTTTTATTTCTGTTGAAGGGTTTTCTTTCAGGCTATGTAGGAGAGGGAAGAACCACCCATTAAGTGCAAACAGACCTGCTCTCAGTTGTACAAAATTCCAGAGCAATTCTGTGTTCATGAATTTACTCTGAAATAAGCAAGTGTGAAGGAATGTGCAAAATGTCACCACCTGCAAATGGGAACTGGGTAGCTTTTTTAGTAACACTAAACCCTTGCCTGGAGCCTTGCTGGAAACTTTTGTGACACTTCTCTCTTTTTGTCTCACGTTCTTCCAGCGGAAAAGGCATCGCACAAACGTGGATCTTTGTGTGTCTTTGATTAGCTTCGGTCTTTATACAGATACTTTAAACTTCTTTCTTGGCTGTAGTTATCTCCAGGGGTGTTTATCATTTAAACACTGGAACCAGTTCAGGGCAGGGTGTTACAATCCACTGATGTTCTTTTGGAATTTGTTGTTGTTGTTGTTTTTCCCACCCCTCTTACCCCCCATTTCCTGCCAACTGTACATCTAAAAAGACTTTAGAGAGGTCTTTTTGCTAGCTCGTATCATTGTCAGCCATCTTAAATGAGGTTAGAGTTAGACATATTGGCTGTGTGTCTCATCTTAAAAATAGGCATTGAAATTTTTCTGCGGAGAGACAGGTGTTCTTACGTGGCAATAGCTGTAACCTGTACTGGAGAGGCTTTCTACAGTAGAAGAAAAGGGTGGCCATCTTTGGATGATCATATCTTGTCTTCAGCCTCCCTCTTCTTTTCTGATTGCCAAATCATAAAATACATAAACTTGTGCTTTCACTTCCCAGCTGATACTGGAATGATATTGATATTTAACTGCTATGGCCAAGCAACTTACCATTCCTCTTTTCTCTGGAGGCTCATATTTACATACCCATGGGCAGCATTAGGCTTTGAAGATGTGTGTGTTGCAAGGGTGCATAATTTAAAAGCAGTTTAGGCAGTTTTTTAACTCCTAGTCAATAATTTTGAGCACTCAGCTCATAGAACTTCTTGCCTGAAGAACATATTTCATGTCTGAAGAGTGTGTTACTCAAGCAAAACAAGGGAGTACTTTTCATTAAAAAAAACCCCCACAAAACATGATCAGCATTCACCTTAGTTGCAGATTAAGATTAGAAAGGGAACTCAGGAAGAAAGCACCAGGTACTGTAGTTGCTGACATTCTGGAGACAGCTGCTGTGGCTGAAATGTCAACTCTTTGTAACTTCTTCCCGTCTTTGTTTTGCGTGGAAGCCTGCTGGTGAGGGCTGAATCAGACCGTGGGGGCAGGAGTTTGGCTGGCATAAATTAAAGCAAAAGCAAAGTAACTTTTATTGGGTAGCAGTCCTTTCAGACCAGTCCTGTGATTGTCTTGCACTCACATCCTGATTTTATCTTTGCTACAAGGTAATGAGAAGGTTTGAACAAGGTTCTAAACACACAGAGCATTTGATCTGCTTGTATGCTCTCTGCTTTGCCAGGTATCACTTAGCCATAGCTGAGGTGTGATGTGTCCACATTGAGCTAGAAAGTGCTGAGCTCAAGGGATTTGCTGGTTTGTGCTGTAGTGTAGATCGCTGCTTCTGTGTTCAGTCTTTTCAGACTTAATAAACTTGTGCTTGAGCCCACAGTGAGGTGCAGAATGTGCTTATGCTTTCCATCTGAGTGGTGGCGTGCTGGAACTTCTGTGCCTCTCCATGTGTTGGACTGTAGATGATGCTAAGGATAAGTGAGTCCTGACTTGAGACTGGACTTGAGTCTGTGACAGGAAGACCTTTCTGTATTAGGGTTGCTGAAACAGGCCTGTATATTAGATGATCATGTGTCTTAAGAATGCTCTTGTACTTTTTTATCTTCTGGGGGAAAGGGAAAGAGCAGGGGTCTTTTTGCATCTTGTGTGGACACATCTGCCCAAGCAAGTTTTACCCCCAAAATACTGATGTTACCAAAGAGTCTAGATCCACCTTGTTTAGGACCCCCTAGGGAATGAACAGGACAACAGAGCAATTGGTCTCAGGAATTTTATCTAGATCCCCCCTCACTCTGATAGTAAGCATTGTTCACCAGGCAAAACTGTAAGCATGCATTATTATCGCTCCTATACTACTTACAAGATTGTACATCAAAGGTTCCCCCTTTCCCTTTTGCACAGATAACTTCTTTGTTATAAAACTGAGTTGTTGAGAACGTATTAGTTGTTTCATCAGTTGCCTGTCTTGGCTTTTTATTGTCCCTTTAACTTTCAACACGGGTCTCTTAGGCTATTAAGTACAAGTAAAGTAAAAAAGCTTACAACAGAAAGTAACTCAGCCTGGTTTTTTGTGGTTTTTGAAAATGTGTTGGCATTTTCTAAAATCAGGATGGTCTGTTGATTTTTTTTTCAGAGTTTTCATATTTGTAACTTCCATAAAATACAGACAGATGGATTGTTCCCTGCTCTCATTCAGGATGGTGGGAGCCCTCCCTTCAGCCAGTTAGGGGTGAAGATGATTTTTGCCTGCCTTTAGAGGAGGTCATATTCTGTTCTCCCATATCTTTCCAGACTGCAGCAAGGGTCTCACTACACAGCATCCTCTCTGGCAGGCCCAGTACTTGCAGCATTCAGATCATACTGTTGAAAGCAGAGTATTGCAGGTACATGCCCCTCCAACACATAATTGCTCTAGGGATATGCAGATTTACACAGCTTCTTTCTTACAGGAAGTTTGCTTCTCCTAGTTACAAATCTCATTACGTTGATGTGATTAAAAACAAAACCAAACCAATAAAAAAACCTCACCACACCAAAAAAGGCAAGATTGTAGCTGTTGTGATTTTGTGTGTGTATACTAATAACGTGTGAAAGTAAATTATTAGTTCTGGAGATTATAAAAGTTGGGTTGGGTTTTTTTTAATCTTTTTAATGCATCTAATCAGTGATCACAACTGTCTAGGCATTAGCTTTAATTCAGTAAAAACACATATTTCAGTCTTTGAGGTGTAAATGGGTCTAAATCCCATTTCTGACAAACACTGAAAGCCAGCCATGGTGCTGGGGACTGATGGTTTAATGATATAAGCAAATGTGCTTAAATTTTATCAAGCATTGTTGGCCTGATCCTGTAACTGTAATGTAGGAAAGTGCTACTGAATGCCAGCTTGGGCTCTGTATGTTGTAATTTTTATCACTGTCTTATTGTAAATTTACATAAATTGATATTAAATGGATATTTAACAGCAGTATTTTCTCACTATTTGCACCTATTCAGAAATGCAGATGATTTTTAGATTCTAGGACAAATTATTTGGTAGGTCTGACCAAATGGAAAAGCCATGCAATTCCTATTCTGCAGCTGTAGTATATCCAAGGTGATAGCTCTATAGAAGTTAAGAATGTTGGGTAGGATCTATTTATTTTAGGTCTTGCATTTTAGTTCTGTTCAAAAGTATTTATTTCTGTGGGAAAGTCAGTGCTAAATAGATTTGGGGACAGCTAGGGTATACTGCCTTTTCTGCCTTTCCATTATTGACATTGATTTGTTCTAGGTCTGTAGCAACAAAAGCTTCCACCACCTGATTCCTATCATGTGAAGTTGTATAGAACTGGTAAGCTTGGCTCTCTACTGGTTTTGGCCACTGCTCCACGCTGTGAAAACTGTAGTCAGGATTTTGGGAGTGGGTACAAATATATTAATGATGGGTGTAAGAATGAGGTGGGTCTTGGCTTTGGAAAACCTGCCTGGAGTTGTGCAACTCAGAATTGAAACAGCCAAATTTACAGCCAGCAGTCTTCTGTGTTAAATATTTATTTTTTAAATAGACCCACTTATTTCAGTAGAGCTACGTGCTAAGTAAGGAAGTATATATGACAAGTGTTGAAGCAAATCTGCAAAATGGGATGTGTTTTCAGGCTTCGTGGAAGCTGCATAAAGACTTAATTAACCTTTTACCTCAAGGTGTCCTTTTCCATCCTTTGCTTAAATTTTGAGTCCCCTTGATGGCTGATGTAGTCCTTGATGTTGTGAGTTTCTCTATCTTGCTTCTGCAAAGACACTGAAAAGATCCTTACATTACGGTAAATGTTATGCCTTACTCCCTTTAAAAAGCTTGATTTTAATGTCACCATCAGTTGCTATAATCGGAATTAAATTACTGTGCATGTAGTTTTCAGGTGTGACCTTACTTGATGAAGACAGATTAGGGAAAGTTGGCTAAAAACATTTGTGAGATAGAATCCTGGAAAAAGAAAAGATCTGTATTTTTGGAAAGGCTTCTTACCTAGATTGTGTCATAAAAATGAATTGACTTGAAAATGCTGCATCCAACTTCTTTTTTTTTTTTTCAATCAGTGTCTTAACTTTGAATATTTTTTTGAGATTATTTGAACCTTTTTTCTGTTTCTTTTTTCCCTTTTAGATTCTATAAAATATGGGGTTTACAAATTATACTACCTGTATCCTAATGAGGCATTTTTTTCTTAAGGAGAAAGTGAGAACTTCATTTAGTAGTGCTGTAATTCTGGTACCTTTCAAGAACATTATAATCTCTTGCAATTTTAATTAAAAGGTAACGTCACTGCTTTCCTACTAAGTGCACCCTGCTGTATCATTCAGGAGCCAATCTGTCTTGTCCAATACTGGTTATTTATTCTCTGTGAATTAAAATGCACATCTTTCTCTAGGTGTGATTTGATATTTCAAATAACTTATTTTAGTCAGCCATGCAGCTACAGCATATGTCAGGTCTGAAAGATGAAATGACATGGCAGTGTTGGCAGGCAAGCTACACTTCCGCCATGCAGTTCAGTGCTATTTAGTTAACATTGTTTAGGAATGAGAATACTGATATTCAAGGAAACACATCCTTGAATTGAAGCTGCATATGTCTTGGGATGCAATTCACAGTGCTGGGCATCCATGTGAAAAAGGCCTTGGTGGTACAAGCCTGCATTATCTGTGGAGCATGTCTTTCCCTTAGGAGCTCTATGTTAATGGCTGCAATTTTCCTGAGCCCGTGTCCACTGACTGATCAGTCTTTCAGTTCACTTCCACAAAGGAAGGCTATGCTCAGTCTTTCTGAAAAACAGGTTCTAAAAACTTACCTGTAATAAGCTCCAATTGCTCCTGCCTCTGTGATTCTCACATAAAATGTGTTCTCATAACTGGCCCAACAGGTGCCTTCTTTCACCAATTGAAATGGGTAGCCAAATATCCCAGCTCCTCCACATTATGTCTAGATCTTCAGATTGAGCTCATATTCCTCTTGTAGATTGAAGGGACTAAGCACCTGTCTGTAGGTGTCCTGAGATTCTGGAACATTTCCTTAAAATGTAGCAGGAAAAGTGACCTGTGTCATACTGCAAGCTTTGCTGCTTTGTTGTGATGTGCCCCAAAGGATCTGACCCTCGTAGGGGTCAAAATGGGAAGCCCTTGCTCTCTCCTGAAGACTCCAGCACTGGTGGGCTACCATCCCTCTGCAAAAGGGTGCTTGTATATTGGTGTGTCAGGGGCCTCTTGTCCAGTCTTATGTCCCTTTGATGCATCCTGACAGCCTGCTTAGTCCCTCAGCTTTAACTGAGCAAGAAGATAAGGTAATGTTTTCTTCCAGCTCCCTTGGTTGCCAGTAGAGATGCATAGTGCTTAGAAGCAGCAGTGAGGCCACTACTAGAACATGGTTGACAACAAGCTTGGACCTGCCATTTCTATTGTGCCTATGGGTCTCTGTGGCCAAGAAGGATCAGATTTCATCCAGGACTATTAGAATTTAGTATTGTTTCTCAGGCTTGCATCCATGTCTGTTAGCTGCTCTTTTGCCTAGTTAACAATTTCAAGTATCTTCTTGAGGCATAGTTTGATTAGCAGAGCTAATGAGGCTGGCAGACTGGAGCAATAATTCATGCCAGCAGTTTACAAGAGGAAAAAAAAAAAGAGGGTTACAAGTGAAAAAAGATTTAACCCTTAGGAAAATTAGCTGTGTTCATCGCAGATGTCTGCAGTGAAGCAACTGCTGCTCAGTGGAGAATATTGTTAGACCAAAGGGGAGATCAGTTTGAGAGTTTAATTCTTTGGCATGGACCATTTCTTTTCCCTCCTTATTCTTTCCCTCATCATGAGATCTGTGCACTAATGTGATTCCAGAGACTATTGCTCTTCTAGGAATCGATACCCATTTCACAGATGTAACTTGTCTAGAGGGCTTGATTTCCATGCTGTTTTTTACCTTCAAGGCCAGCATGCTGATGTATATATTTTTGTCTAACATCCGTGGTATGAAAGCTGTAGTTTTGGCACTGCTGTGTTGTTTTGGGGATAGGCAACACCAACAGAATCTTCAGAATGTCAGAAGAAGTTAAAGTTTGGTGGAGTTTCACCATGGCTGGGCTGTGATGAGTTTGTATGCAGAAAGGGAGGACTTGTGGATATACCGTAGATCAGTGGAGACTGAGGTGGCCAGATTCACTCAAGGGATGAGTTTTAACTGTGTCATGTGCATTGCCTGTTATTGGGGTTCCTGTTTGTTTTGCCTCATTACCTCTGAGGGCTGTATACAATATAGAAGTGTCCTCACCTTCTGCCCTTCATGTAACGCATTAAGTTTTCTATGAGGCTTACCAGAGGTCAGCTAGTTACTGAGTAATGAAAAATGGTTTCATGAAGATATAAAGTGTGATTCTTGGTCTGTTTATGGTAGGTGCTGCAGTTTTTATGAGCAAATTCTGTAGAAAACCTGTAAATATTAATACCTCTTTCACAAACAGAGCTGTAAGGCTTAGTCCTTCTGGCAAATACTATATAGCTGCTGCATGGTTCTCTGCACTAATTGTGAAATACCTGAAATGCTGTTGTACTGGGAAGCAAACCATGGATGCTGCACAGCAATTGGCTAGGAGCATTTTGGAGAAAAGGCCTGAATTGCCAGCTGCCTTTGACAGTTGTTTTTCTTTCTGAATATGATATTTTGTCACTTACCATCCATACTGTATAACATAGCAGATTGTTTACTTTTATATTCTGCTTTTAGAATTCCTGCAACCAGTAAATGACTTATCAAGAAAATATGTTTATATAGAAAATGAAGTGTCAAATTGCCCACTGTTCTGATTACTTGAGTGGTTTTACTTTTTCCCCATAATTGACTCTGAAAAGCCCTTCTCAGAGAGGCCACTGCACTGTGAATTGTGCCAAATAGTATGAGATTATGTGCTACAGTTTTGTGACAGAAACTGATACTCATTAGAAAGTTGTGATCACTGTAATAACAAGTAATGAAAAGGGGATGCACAGTTGTCTTTTCAAAACATGACAGGCATTCTTATCTTTCCTCTCCTTTCAATGCCTGTCAGTCTGCAGCTCCTTTAAATTACTGCTTGTGTGTTCAGTGATTTCACTCTTCCATTGGCTAACGTTGTGAGACCACACATTCAACAGGAGGCATCCCTAATGAGTTCACTGCTTAGGGAAGATTCTTGATACCTGACTTGTCTTGGCAGATGGAGGAGACAGGGAAGAGTTGGGGTGAGGAAAGGAAAGCTGGAAAAATGGAAGATGAATTCATGGAAAGTGCCTTGTGGTGTTGTCCTTTGTTGGTCAGTCGTAGTTCTGAACAATTTTGCAGTGGTTTGCTAGTGAAAGAAATGGTTGGTTGTACACAGTGCCACCTTACAACAATTCAGTGGCCGTTCTCTCCCTGCCACGTTTCTCAGCCATATATAAATGTTAATACATTGATCTTAAAGAAGAAAACAAATGTTGGTGATCAGCACATTAAGGGTGGCAGTACCATATGAAGGCACAGCTCAGGGCTCTCTTCAGGCATCTCTAGCAAAGTCCATGGAAAAGTAATCAGGGTTCACGTGTATTTGCTATCTCTCCTCGTTTAGTTCAGTTAACTAGCTGAGGCAGTAAGTTAATTTTTCCTTGGACATTGGTATTCAGGAAGCACTTTGGAGCTGCATCTAAGATCAGAGCTCTGTTATTTTAGTCATTCTGTGCATATGTACTAAGAACTTAAGTCTCTTTTATTGAGCCAGTGTATTTTGTCTTGCATTGTTGCAGGCTTAAGCTGACGTGCAGTCAGTCACTTTCTAAGCTGCAGTAACCTTACCTCAGAGGCTCATACCTTTCCCGCTGAGATAACCATACTAAAGCCAAGAGAACACAAAAGCATAGAAAGAAGAAACAACTCACTAGCAAGACTGCTGCTGGCCCCTCATGTTTGTGAGTGACAGATTTAAATCCGTGCTTAACATGGTCTAGACTTCCAAGGCTGGACAGATAATGCTGAGCACAAGAAGGGCTGATTACTGGGGGTTCTTCTGGAAGAGAAGGTACTGCCCACTCTTTATGTACATGAATGATCCTCATGGCTTCTTTTGCAGAACAGAGCACTTCCACCCAGTGTTGAGATGAAGTCAGCTGCTTCATTACCATGCATGAATGTACTGGGTGTCTGCTATCTACTCCTAAGAGATGATTGAATTTCATCAGCACCCTTCAAAATACAGCTGTTAGAATATTATTCCTGAAAAGAAAGTTGAATTGCTCCAGTTGCTGTATTTCACTCTGGGAACATTCTGCCCAAGTCTGCTCTGAGTTAATTGAAAATAATAGTGGGATCAGACAATAGTTAAAAAGTTTTCCAATACAGGTTTACCCATGACACCTTGTTACTGACTGAAATAATGCAGCATTGAGTCACTACCCATTTCAGCTGTAAATACTAAACTGCATTAAGTAGCCTTTTCTCTCACTAAAATCCTTTCCTATGCAATAAAGCGATACAATTTGAAATGGCAGTGAAAACAGGTACCACCTTAATCCTCCTTTGCTTTCCTGGCTATAGCTGTTTAGATCAGTTGCATGAAGGTCAATAGTAAAGGAATGTTTTGAACAGAGGGATTATCCTTATTACTGATGCTGGTAGGAAGTAGCTTCATCGCTACTGCTCACTGATTTGTACCATCTCTTACCACCAGTGTTGCATGGGTAAGGGGAAAGGAGAGAAGTCATCCAAATTCCTTTTATTTCCTAGACGCTTTTATAGGCTCTGTCATCGCATTAGCTGAGAGCCTCTCGGTCTTTGTTATATCAGGCCTCTCACTGTCCTTTTTAGCGATGGATAAAGTAGTCTCATTTATGGAGGTGATCCTGAAATGTAGAGGGGATGACTAATTCCTCAGTCACAGAGGGAACTGAATCCCATTCCCTTCAGTGCTTGTTCAGTACCCCAGTGATAGCTGAGAAATAAGCAAGATGTATGCTCTAGGCAAAATCCCAGCTTTCTTTCTCCAAGAACATGAGGTCCACTCAAGATGTTGTCTGACTCCTTGTCCAAAAGATGCTACCTTTTTGTGTTAACTGTATACCTAGTGGACTTCAGTCCTGAAGGGTGGGCAGAAACTTTTCAAGATAAAGTGGAATTCTTCTGTCTCCTCTGCGACAAATGGCAGTTTTATCTATTTTTTGAGAAGATTATCTTCTGGATTTCTCTTAGACTTCAGTGTTTTCACTATCAGCTGGTAACCCCATTGGCTGAAGTTGTTAAAAGTTAAGTTGTTAAAAATTCTTGAGCTTTCCAAATAGCAGTGCTTCTATTTATATTCACTTCTGTACAACTGAATGAAAGGGATGTTGTGGGAGAAAGGATGATGACTTCTCAACTGGGATATAGAGCAGGAGTATAACAGGCCGTGAAGCAGCTGCACAAGATCTCATCATGGGCTTATCAGTCAGCATCAAAGACAGGATAATATGAATGAGGGCATTTATTTCATGGCTTGAAGACAAAGAAAATGCAAAAAGTTAGTGTAACTGAAGCTACTTTAAGGCTTGAAGGTCCTTCATTTAGTAATCCAGTTTTACACAGCTGGACTGAATGGTGGTCAATGCAAATAAATGTTTAGCACACCAGGAGAAAGGGGGCAAGGAGGGAAAGAGAGAAATCCATACTATGTTATTGCCCAATAGTTTGATTTTATTTGAAAGGAAAAAGCACCATTTCATTTTGCAGCAGGAAGGGTATTTGAATTTATTTTATTTGTTTTATGCTGGTGTAAGCAGTTAGAACTCTCTCTGCCTGCCTAATGTGAGGATCTAGCCCCTAGTTTGACATCTAGCTGCTTTTTTCTCAACATCATGCAAAGTCAGAAATATGTTTTTTTCCCTCGTTTGTAGGGACTTGAAGTACTATTTTCAAACGACCAATTCAGAGTGATTACACACCAGACCAGATGCCGAATGGGACCTCAAACGTGACACTAATCTGCCTTATTCACTTTGAAAAAGCAAATTCTTTGTGTGTGTTCCTTTTAAAGTCAGGGCTGAAGGCATCCTCTTTCCCAGCAGGCAGTACCTGAGTTCTATGGATTGAAGAAAGAAGGGCATAAGAGGAGGATATTGTTAACACAGTAAAATATAGTTCTGGCTTTTTACAGCAAATTATCTGGGAAGAGGGTCTCTTCAATGTGAGTAAAACTTGTCAGCTGCATAGTGATTAAAGTGTACTAAAAGACATACAAGAATTATTTAGGCTTACCTCAGGAAAGCTGCATTTCCTCCATTCTTTTTTTGCCTTTGGTGTAATCTCGGTCTTGGCACTCTTTCTGCAAAGAAATGGTATCATCTTTTTTCCCTTCATTCAGATCTGTACTTTGCAAGAAAGAAAACTAAGTCATGTAGGTAGGTAGCATGATACTCTCACGCTTTCTTTTTCCAGCCTTTGGAAGAAGATAGTAATTGATTCACTGAGATGCTTTTCTTATCAAAATTCACTATAGAGAAAGACCAGTAAAATCTAGGGGAACAGATGGTATTTCTTGGTAGGTCTTGCTGAACTGTCACCAGTCATAGGTATCGCTGCAATTTGACTGTATGAAGTTTGTTTCTTGCCACATGAGTGCAAAACATTTTTTCCCACGGGTATAATATATGCAGGGCACTGTGATTATAGCTACTAGTTTGACCTTCAGGACAGCCTTTAGGCCCTGGCATTCTCCTGAGGCCTTTTTGAAGGGACATGGTTGGCTAGTTGTGTCAGCTGACTTTAGTTTGTGGCCTGTCATTTGGACCACATACAGAGATTGATCAGACTTGCACAACCTCAATCTTTATTCTCTCTTATTGAGAAGATACTTGGATAGCCTCCTTCCAGCTTCTCCAGCGCCAAGAGCAACCTTACTGTCACACACATATATTATTTCCAATTGTTATGCCAAAGACAGCAGTTGGGAGTAGGAATGGAAAATTAACTCCTCCCGTCTGTCCACAAAGCAAGGTCATAAATTGCAGCAATAGATGAAATAAATACCAATAAAAGTTTTCTAACAATAAATATAGTCAAGTCCTGGAATTGCCTCAGGATGCTGCATAATGTGGAATATAAAATACTTAAATATTTTTAAAAAAGGTTAAACTTCTTTCAGAAATGATCTTAGATGTAGATAATATGCCTGGATTAGGTGAACTACTAAGATTTCTTAAGCTCTACTTTGTATGATTTCTTGAACATGTTTACAGACCTGTGGGAATATTTTGGTGTTTTCAGTCTGTTGACCTCTAAGAAATGATCTGGAAAATCCATGCAAAAAATTTGTCCCTAAACCATTGGGTAATTTGAATGAATTATCCTCCTGAGTTTTGATTGAGATGCAGTGCAGTAAATGGCTGATTCTTAGAGCAACTAGTCTTAGAGCCTAGAAGAAAAGAATACCGTTCTGACTTTGCTTTTAAGTAGTGACTATAGACTACTTTAAAGAGTTACTGGTAGGCGAGTAGGCTTGTAATAGGACCTGCCAGCAGCCTACAGGCTGTTTAAAATATGAGAAGTCCAGGTAAGCTACGTACCATAATTTAACAGAAAACAAAATGGATGCCAAAGCTCTGTGTTCTGAACTGAAAAATTGAGTAGCTTCTAATGGGAAAATCAATAGTCAAGAATGGAAAACTTGCCCAAAAAAGCACAGCTGGAAAATCATGAAACATGGCAAGTCAAATGGAAATGTAAGAAGAGCAGGCCACAGGACTGGTAAAAGAATTCTTTGGTACACTGAAAAATGATTAAAAGATAAGAAAAAAGGGATCACATGTTATTATGGAAAAGTGTGGACCAGGGATCAATGCAAGACCAGTCTGGAACCAGTCACAATTGGTACTCACTGATGAACTGAAGAAGGCAATAAACAGTGAGGTCTGAAGATGACATTAAGACCTTTTCATGACACCATCCTAACAGGTTGCCCAGGGAAGATGAATGCTCCATCCCTGGCAGTGTTCAAGGCCGGGTGGGACAGAGCCTTGGGTGGCATGGTTTAGTGTGAGGTGTCCCTGCTCATGGCAGGGGGGTTGGAACTAGATGATCTTAAGGTCCTTTCCAACCCTAACTATTCTATGATTCTATGACTCTATGATTATGAATGAAGGGACTTGTTTTTCAATATGGCTGTTAAGATTGTAAAGGGGTTTGCCCACATGGGTGTATGTGTGAGACATAGCTTTGCAAGCAAATTTTATTCATGGCAAATATATGCGTGTTTTTGTTTAATGAATAGGAAACAATGTTATGAGGACCATCCATGGTGTAGGAGAGATGATGACCCAGATGGTGCTGAGCAGAGGATCTATATTTCCTATTAGTGCCCCTGATGCACAGCCAAGCATTCACCCAAGCAAGCAAGCCAACACCTCAGACAGTGAAGATGTGATTGTAATGGACACCAAATTGAAAATCATTGAGATTTTGCAGGTAATAATGATTGGCGAATATTACATAGCAGTCAATTCACAGTTCTTCACAGAGTGGTAAGTTCTATTACCTCTATTCTTACTGTTCACTGGGCTGTTCATTTTAAACATAACACTTTGATATGAAGAAGAATGCTCTTCTGTGTGAACAATTGTACAGTTGTGGTCCTCATTCTGTTACACGTACTTCACTTTTGAAGGAACTAGATGCTGTAGGAACTCTGTCACTATTACTTGTGAAAAGGTAGAACTTGTCTTTTATTCTGCCTCACTGATGTTTTTTGAAGACAGTGTCCTTGTTTTCTGTCTCATTAGAGCACATTTTACACTGTGGTAGCTTGCTTGACTTTAGTATTTGACTATTCTGTTACAATAGTTTGATGAAGGGCAGAATTGGACCTACAGCCACTGAAGGCATGGAAAGCCATGCACCTTTGCAGTGGGTTTCAGATTTGCACTGCTAGATTGGGAATAGTCTGTGGGCTGCTGCAGTTCTCCCAGCTGAACTGACAAGCTGTGTAACACTAGCATGCCTCCTGAGATACAATTTTCACTTTGTGCTATTACAAAGTGGAGTGGAACACATATTTCTATATATCAAGTCCCAGATTCTGCAATACTTTTGCCCTAAAGGAATGTTTCAGTGTTTTCTATAAATTCTGTGGATCTGTTGGTACCATTGTCACTTTTGAAGGATTTGATTTGTTCTGGCTGCTTAGAAATGATTTAAATTACCTTAATTACTCATCATCTGAAAGACTATCAATTGTTAGAGCATCCTTTGGTTCCAGGGTTCCTTTGCTTTGAAGCTTATGCTGAAGGACAGCGCGTTAGGAAGTTGTATCACCTGAATAACACCATTAATGTGTATTGTTTCTTACTTTCATTTTTCCTTTCCTTGATTGAGTTTCTCTCCATACTGTTGCTTTACTGGTTGATGCCTACTGGATGATTCTAAGACACCAGCCTCGTCCTATGCATTCCCTGACTGCTTATCGGCAAGGGAATCACATTTTGGATCATCCTTTCCTTTGTCACTGCATGTCCAGTGCAAGAGCACCTGGGACTGGAGAGCATTTAATCCTAATTTGTTCCTTAGTCTGTGGCTTGTTACTTATGGTTTAGTCACGTGGCCAAATTACTGCAGATTACTGCAAATTGTCATATGTTGGTGAATCACAGTAAATGTACATATATATGAATTTAGTTCACAAGAAATACAAACTAATTTAGGTAGATTTATGATGCAGTGAAGGAGGATTAATTGCAATAGCATTGCCTTTCATTACTGTGCTATTACCCTAAAAGACAAGTAAGAATATTTTAGATTTGTTGAATTATGATGCATAGCTAGTACAATAATGATTAAAGCTATTCTGTTCTAAGAAATAATTCAGTTTATAATAATTTAATTCTCAATATACCCTCTTACATCTTTAAGTAGAGGCATTTCTTATTGAAGAGTTTTCATCCTGCCGTCAGCCAGAATTAAACAGATGGCCTGATAGACTTAGTTGACTTAGGAAATTTTTATTTTTAAAAATCTTGCTTGTACAATTATGGGGTAACTTCATCATGAACCAGAATTTTAAAGCAAAGATGCTGTTTCTTGAACTGGCATTTTAATTGCATTTAGATATTATAGTCCTAGTCAAGTCTTATTACAGTGCTCTGGGTCTGGAAGCTTGTCTGACTCTAGTTAGAGATCAAAGAAGCAGGTTGCCACCATTTCCTATGTCATCACCTGTCACCTGAGTCTTGGTAACTTAACATATGTGCTTTCATCCCCACTGCAAAATAAGTTAAATTACCTTAAACCTGTTTCACTGTATGCTTGCATTTACTGTGGGCAAGGAGCGTAAGTGTGGGAAACACTGAAACTCAGTTGAAAGGCAGTTGTTGAAGTGTCAGATGTATGTGTGTCAGTCATTAAATTGCTACTAATGTTTCCAGCCTAGTTATTTTTCTCGCTGTTCCAAGATAAAAGCAGCACTTCCAGCTTTGAATTAGGATTTTTCCTGTATAAGTTTCTGATTTCACAGCTGAGGAAGAAAAGGCACCAATAATCACAAGAAAGCAGAGTGTTGGGTGAGGGGAAACCCTGTTACCATTACAGTGCTAGCTTCCAAACCCAAATTTTTTATTTTTGCTGTATGCTGGCAACACTACTGGAAGCTTATGAAGGAAATGGTATTTGCTGGTCACATCCTCAGCTCACAATTACCAATGTAATGAAAGATCCCACTGTGCTTGTACTTCACTCCATGAGAGCCTGGAGTTACCACAGCACTGCTGCCCTTGGCTGTCAGCACCTGAGAGGGTGAGCCTTGAGCCTGTTGTCTTTAGTTTCAGTCCCACTCCACTTCTTCATGGGGCATTAGAAGTCCAGCTGAAATATGAAATAACTGTTTCAACATGGGTTTGAATGTACTGATGTGGCTTACAGAAATGAGGGCAAGGCAGTGTGCTGGAGAACCTGAATAAATCCAGGCTCCTTCTTAGTATTCAGCAGCCGATAAGGGTAGAATTCAGTATGTCTCAGGATGGTCAGAGCAAAGAAGGAAATCACGGAAAACTGATGAATGTAATGGATTCTTCTTTTGTTTTGTAATGGTCATGTTTACTTAAAATAATTAACTTTAAATAATCAAGTATCCCTGTAGGTTTAAATAATCAAGTATCCCTGCACAGAAGCATCCTAAACCATATTACCAAATGGCAGAAGAGAAGTAATATTTAAAATGTTTCTTTCTTGTAGTTTATTCTCAGTGTTAGACTGGACTATAGAATATCCTATATGCTGTCTATCTATAAGAGAGAGTTTGGGGAGAACAATGAAAGCGTTGATTGTTCTACAACGTCCCCGCCTGACACACCAGGGATTACCTCAGGTAAATGTTGTTGTATTTCAATGTGGAATAATTCTGTGGAGACTACTACAAACAATGAACTCATCTAGAGCAGAAAGATGCATGCTGCTTGAAGTTGAAAAGTTTATGGAAAAATGAAAACTTTAAGGAATCCCGTAAAAGTAAGATTAATCTTTTTTTTGCTGGCCTGTCCTCCTCTAACAAAAATGTGTTTCTTTTTTTCCATGATGACACTGTATTTTCTTATTTATACTCTTCCCAAAACATTGCAAAATGATAAATGAAGTGGAGGGTAGGTCATGAAAAAACAGTTGGAGTTGGATAAGGACTGATTTAAGTAAGGTAAATGCGGTATGGGAGCCAAATGGTTTTCCCAGAGCATTCCCATGCACACAGAAGCATTTAAAAGGCTGACTGCTGTTTTATGACTCTCATAAAAAAAAAAAATAAAATTAAAAATTTCAGATTCTGTATCATTTGTGGCTCCTTGAAGATGACCTAGCACCATGGGGCTCTGGTTCATCACTAGAATTTGGCTCTTCCTTAGTAAGAATAATGGGAATACACAATT
The DNA here is from genome assembly GCA_025447955.1 of Psilopsiagon aurifrons. Taxonomy (NCBI): domain Eukaryota; kingdom Metazoa; phylum Chordata; class Aves; order Psittaciformes; family Psittacidae; genus Psilopsiagon; species Psilopsiagon aurifrons. The sequence goes on along the minus strand of JAOEHY010007149.1, from coordinate 14,999 downwards.
TAATCCCAGTTAGCCCATGTCCTGTTTCTTTTCTACTACTCTTACAGATATGAATTTTACCCAGTTGAGAAATGTGTAGTTATACCTTCACTTGACAATACCTGCTTTAAAGAGTTGCAGAGCTCCATTTTGCTGTGCAGATTAAACAATGTCACTGGCTTTTTTCTCCCTAATTTTTTTCCCAGCAATTGTTCCAGATATAGATGAAATTGCAGCTCAGGCTGAGACCATGTTTGCTGGCAGGTACATTCTCTGGAATTTTATGTTTCTGTATATCTGTTTGTTCATGTTGATATTTCTCATGGTCAGTCTCTGTTTATTCTGTGCATATTTTCATGCCTCTTTCTCTTCCTTTGGCTGCTGCTTATTTCATAACCTATACATAGTCAGAAAAGTGCCAGAGAAGATCTGGATTTCAGACAGTAGCCCAGTTGGTGTGGGTAGCCACAGGGTTGGAAATGACCACCTTCTCTTGTAAGAGAGTTAATAGGTTTTTGTCATGTTTCCAGAGTCAGCCAGGGAACATTGTGCATGTTGAGCTAAAACACACTAAGCATTTATCTTCTAATGCCTTGCATGGATGCTTTTAGAGAAAAACCTTTTTCTCATGTACCTTATGGTTGTAGCCCCAAATTTCTTGGATCAGGAGGCTACTGTTCAACCTCATTATTTCTCATAGACTACATGACCAGTTGTCATTTCTCCTGGTGTTTGAACTTGATTAGAAATTGATGTAAAGAACAGTCTCTTTCATATGACTCCTCAAGTTAACTGTGGACTACTTGCCATGATCTTCTGGACCACCAGAGGCCTGTAGATCACAAGTTATGCTTGCAGAGTTTTTGAAATTATTTCAGCTACACTGTGAACATAAAAAAAAGCATAGAAAATATCCACACTGGAGAGTTATTATCATTATCACTATGTTGGTTTAATTTTATGGGTATAATTATAATTATACCAGTAAAAATGAATTCCATTTAGACAAGGCCATAGACTTCAAAGTTTTTCTTGGAGCTAGGGAGAAGGATCTGCACTATGGGCACTCTGATCTTTCCTCTGTCAGTCCCTTATGCATTCTCAATCTTTACCAGCACAAGCAAATGCCTCCAGTCCTCTCCCTGAACTCCCATAATGTAAAGCAGCACACAGCCCTTGGCATCTGCATCTTTAGCAGAGAGACTGAATGGTTTCTTGGAAACATTATTTCTGCTTTGATATGTTAAGTGTAAATCTGCTTTCTGCCGTTCCAGATTATGAATATGATTCTAGAAATCTGATGCTTTTGGCAATTCTTTCTATTTTTGAGCTTATTTTTCCTTAAATGAAATTTTAATAGCAGATGAAAAGGGAAGGAGTAAAAAGGAAAGGGCCAAATTAATCTCTGATGAAATGTTGTTTACTTCAATTAATTTGGATTGGGGATGAGCTTGGGACAATTTATTCAAGACTTAAACGAAGTTTTTTGCAATATGGGCTTTATTTACGATATTTGACACGTTTCATATGTACTTGTTTTCATTCTGCAGTGTCCATTCCACTACAAGATTGCTGCAACAGCATATAGCTGTAGGATTGAAGTCCTTATAAAATATATTAAATTAATGTGCATAGTTGCCTTCTTGCAGCATATTTGATTTGGTTTTAAGAGCTCTTTCAAATGAAGATTGTGTCAAAAAAAATTTATTTTTTTCTTACTTATTTTACTTTCTTTGGTCCTTCATTCCCCTCCATTTCTGTTTCAGAAAGGAGAAGAATGCAGTTCAGCTTGATGATGAAGGAGGCAGAACTTTTTTACGGGTCCTCATTCACCTCATCATGCACGACTACCCTCCTTTGCTCTCAGGTGCTCTGCACCTGCTATTTAAGCACTTCAGCCAGAGAGCAGAAGTTCTGCAAGCATTTAAACAGGTATGGATGGGCATAGCATTATTCTAGGAAACTGACTGCATGGAAAGCTTTTCCAAAGGCTGCTTTACTTTCCTAAATCACCGTTAATTATTTCCTTAGAGGCCAAATTCAAGAGAGGTTTATTTGCTTGTTTGTTATGTTTTCATTAGATTTGACCATATGTGCTAATGTGTATTATGGTTGTGCACCTAGAAATAGATATTTCTGGCATTGCATCCATTACTGAAAACATAGGTCTGTGATGACAGGTGGGACAAGCATGCATCTCGCAGTGAGACATGATTTAGTAGCGATCCCCCAGAGACAGAATTAGTAGCTCGTGGTCTGCAAGCAGTGCACTAGTGTCAGCCATAAGGCTTTTCTGTCGTCAGGGCTGCTTAGGCTGGTTTAGAGCTCTCTTGTTATTCATCTGGTGTTTCTAGTTCTAATTCAGGTGTCTTTGCATTGTGCTCCACTGCATGGTAAAGACAGGCCCAAATAACAGGAAGAGAGTAATAGAGTCAAACCTGTTTGCAGCTTTTATTCTTTCTACTTGATAACAGTGCATGTGCAGGCTCCATGTGTCAGTGGATTAGGATAGGGAGATCTGATGTCATGGGGCTGGATGACAGGAGCACCTCTCTTCACGTAAGCCTCTGCAACACATGTTGATAATACCATCTGATGCTTATTTCAGGAGTTTGATGGTGTGTTCTCTCACCCTTATGTAACACGTGGAGGTTTCTCTTGTTTAAAAACAGATGAATGATAAAGACCTGGAAAGCATTTGTTTAATGTTTTGCAGTGTAGTAGAAAGGCCTCCCACCAGATTGGTAAAGTTAGGCCATGCTGTTTCATTGCATAAATAGCTGTTATTCTCAGGTCAGCAAGGACTGAGTAGCTTAACATGTTTTTGTAAAGGATAGAAAATTCTAATTGGCAAATAACAAAAAAGGACTGTAGAAAACATGGAATGTGAATGTCTGTGGATGAGCAGCGTTCATAAATTCTGTAAAATCACAAGGTTTTACCAAGCTAAGAGAGAAGATGATGAAAACTTTGTATTAAAAATAGTGAATATTAGCCTGCATGTAGTGATGTTTTTCAAAAATAGAATGTGCCTATCATTGTTCTTGTCTGCCATGTGACCTAAATCTTTTATGTAAGTGTGATTTCTTAGTAGTGCTTATTGATTTGCAGTAAAGATTGTTGGTGGTTTTGGGAAATATTATCTTCATTACATATTATCATTATCCCAAGAGAGCAAAGAGCATTGTCAAGTAAGGAAATGCATAGATCATGTTAAATCAAGCACTGCAAATAACAGCAAAATAAACCAGAGTATAAAAAAAAAGGATTAATCTTAGTAAAAGGCAACCACTCACATGAGAAATTGCATGAACCTGAAAGTCAGTTTGTGAGCTATTTTCAAACAGGTTTTTTAAGCTGTCCTAACAGTGTCAAAATCTATTATTTTTCCCTATTTGATTATGGTGATGTAGTTGATCATTAAAGTTGCCATTCTGACCTTTCTCTGGATGTCATGATTCCTTGCCATACCATCCTTTTTTTCTTTTTTCCCCTTGTGAAGTGCTGTGCTGATGGTATACGCTATTTCTAATTGTATTGCTTTAATACCATGTAACTGTATTGTTTTAATGCCATGAGGATCATAATGAGTGCATCAGTGCTAACCCTGCATAGAACTCAAGAGCTTGTAAATCTCTGTGCTGAAAATGTATTAAAGAAGGTGAGAGAATTTTGTGTATTTTATAAACTGTCTTGTTTTGAACAACTGTAGCCTCTGCCTCTGTTAAATGTTCTTGATGATTGAGGGCTAAAAATGCTGTGTGTGCCATGTTTCAATTTCATAAGGAAGGTTACATAAAGCACCTGGAAAAAGTGGCTTAGAATGGAAACAGTCAAGCAAATTACCCAGGCATAAGTGCTTTTGCTAGTGCTGGAATAGTTTTATGGGTTTTTTTGTATTTCCAGGTTCAGTTGCTGGTGTCTAATCAAGATGTTGATAACTACAAGCAAATCAAAGCTGATCTTGATCAGCTACGTCTGACTGTAGAAAAATCAGAATTGTGGGTTGAAAAGAGCGGCAATTATGAGAGTGGAGAGGCGGGCGACAATCAAACCAAAGGGGGAGAAGAGCCAATAGAGGTAGGTTTAAAGACTTTGTTGTTAGAATTGTTTCAGTATCGTTAGGGAGCTTAATGAACAACAGCAAATTTGTGGTCTGGTTAATCAAAGTAGCAAAGTGAGATTGTGCAGGATTCTGGCTGACCTTTAGCAATAGATAAAATAGCAGATAAAGCCCCTTTTATCAATGTGTTCAATATTCTCTCCCACTGCTTTCAGTAACTGCATTCTTATGTCACAGAGCTGCGCCACTTTCCTTCTTGACTAGCAAACAAGCCACAGTGCATGGTATCACTCTGTGGCCAAGGAAGTAATCTAGGGAACACATGTTGGTGGTAGTTGTGCTGACTTTCTGGAAGAAAGAATCATAGAATCACAGAATGGGCTGGGTTGGAAGGGACCTTAAGGCTTATTCTGTTCCACACCCCTTGCTATGGGCAGGGACACCTTCCACTAGACCAGGTTGCTCAAAGCCCCATTCAGCCTGGCCTTGGGCACTGCCAGGGATGAGGCAGCCACAACTTCTCTGGGCAGCCTCTGCCAGTGCCTCACCACCCTCACAGTAAAGAGTTTTTTCCCAATATCTAATACAAATCTACTCTCTTTCAGTTTAAAGCCATTCCCCCTTGTCCTATCACTACATGCCCTTGTAAAAATCCCCTCTCCAGATTTCTTGTAGAAGAAGTCGTGGACAGTATCTGTTCCTGCAAGTAGAGAAGGGGAATACAATCAAACCCATATTTTCAAATATTACACAAGTAATTCCACTCTCCACCAAACTGAAGACTCACCTAAGAACGCTGAGATTTTGCAGGCATGCTAATATTCTGGGGTTTTTTTGGCCCTTGTCACACCAGAAGTTGAGAAACTTTAGAACTTGAATCTGGAGCCACAAATGCCTGATTTTGAAAAATTGTCATTGATTGTTTTGATTTACTTTTGTTTTTCTGTGAAAGCTGAGGTCCTCATGTAATTACATAACCCCAGTATGACTCTTAAAGGGCAAAGTGTTGCAAGAGTCGCTATGGTTGAGGCTTGTGACATTAACAGTCGATAGAGCAGGTTTTCCCACCAGTATTTATTCCCACTTTTCCATTTTTGTCAGAGGAAGCTTTGAGAGATGATCAACTGCCATTTCTGAGACAGCACTTTCCTTATTCTCTTCCACGGTTGAGTCTTCACTGGTAGCAAGAACATGGGCAAGGAGCCAAGCCACCAGAGGAAGCTTAGTGGGGAGTCGAGTGGAGTTCATAGAGCACTGTGAAGGCAATGTATTCAGGAAAAGTAGGAACCATTGAGAAGAGACAGGATGTTTGCATATTTCTATGACATACACTTTGTCTTTCAAATGGGAAAGCAGGTCTTAGGTGGCTTCATATGGCAGAAAATCCAACATTTCAAGGGAGAATCCCAGTTCCTAGGGATATTGCAGGTCCTACTGATAATAATCTATTATTAGGTTATTAAATCTATCAGGTCCTACTAATAATCCCCTGATATAGCTTAGCTGAATTTAATAATGTCAGAACTGGGGAGGAATCTGGACTTTATGAGCTTAAATGTGTGGGATTTCCTGTTTTCTTTCCTCAAGCATATCTGTAGCAAGAAAGAAAATGTTCCTTTATTTAATGAATGGGAAAGGTAATGGGGAAACAGGGTATAGGATTGCAGCAGGATATTTACAAGGTTTTGTAGCTATAATAAATTATAAAAGTGTAATAAAATCCTTTTATTTCTATGGAAAGCCCTGATGGCAAAGAAACTCCAGGAAGAGAGGAGAAAACAATGTGCAGAGGCATCTCTAAATGGGAGATTTTCAGTGGTGGTTTGTTGGTTTTTTTTTCCCCATGAGGCATCTGTGGGTCTGTATGGATCAACAGTGCTTCAGTAGATGTGTGATATTATCTCTGGCAGATCTGAGAGACTATTGTGTTAGAACAGTAATATGTAAACTGCACAACTGCTTAGATCATCTGGTGGTAATTCCATGAGAACTGCTCCAGGTTACAATAGCTGAGGATCTGTTCCATTATTTTTTTCTCCATTAAATTATTTTTTAACAGTCAGGAAATATTTATACCTGGCAAAACTACTTGAGATAATGAATACTCTCTCTGAGATCTGAAGTCAGACACAAGAGATGAGGTGCCAATCATAATCTACAATACGTGAAGCAGGTGGCTAGCTTCGAGCAGACGAACATCCCTGTGAGATCCCATGCTTTCTTGGAATGGATGCTGGGTATTCAGTACTGAGCTGCATGAACCTTTAGGTCGTCAGTGAATATGCTTCATTTGCCTGTGCTTAATTTTTTACAAACAACATTAAAGTGTGCACAAGGGCTTAAATGACATTCCAGAACAGTCTTATGTGAAGCTCAAGTTTCTGTCCTTGCTGAAGCACTTTGCAAGATTGGCTTAAGAATTTAAAAAGAAATAAAATACATTTTTTTTTTGCCCTTTGGCTTCTGAGTCTTCTGAAGTAACTGTTTTCACCTTTCTCTCATAACCTGGGGAGGGGGCTAGAGACTTCTGCTTTTTCGGCAATTATTTGACTCCAGAAATGGTATTTGTAGAAAAATAAAGTATCTGGAGTTTTCCACAGGAAGAACAATGAATCTTACATCCATCCATGCAGGATCTTCTTCATAAGAACTGGAGATCAGAATTACAGGAAGGAGTGCTTGTAGTTAGGTCAGACACCATATAGGGTTAGGAAGAAATGCTGAAATTGATGTCACACAACTGATCTTAGCTTGAGAAGGAAAAAGCGGATAAAGTCTGTTTACGTGGTTATCTCTAGCATAAAGATGTTATGAGTCTATAACATATATGTTATGATATTTCTATATATCTATATATGTCTATATGTATATAGACATATCTATACCATATATGTTACGGTATAGATGCCACAGCCTATGGAAAGTGTGGCTTTTGTTGTCCTGTCACTGGAGGATGTATTGGTGGTGTAGCACCAGAAGCACAGACATGAGGAGGAGAAACAGACAGTCTTTGTAAAAGTACTCTCAGGTGGAGCTGAAATATAGTGCTGTGGTATTTATAGAGCTTCTCATCTTCACCATCCACTGAGAAAGTTCAGCAATGTTTAAAGTTGTATAAACTTTCAACATTCTCAAGTGCCTGGTGTTCCCTTGTTCTCTTTTTCTGGTCTGTGGCAGTCTGCTTTGGTTCTGGGAATGTTTGAACGAGCGTCTTAAACATCACCTACAGGCTGAGATTGTGAACTGGAATTTCTGAGAGTGCCCCTGTTAAGTAAACACAGCCTGCAGAGGGCAAAACTGTGCCAGTGTGACACTGCCCAGTGCTGTTCACAGGTCTCTTGGTGGGATGAGAGACTATTTCAGGGGCTGGGAACTGCTTGGACTCAGTGCTGAAATCTGGTACTCCATTTTGGGTCCTAGAAAGAAAGTATCCTAACACTGATGCACATAGTGATATTCTGGGAATTTTACAAATAAAGGAAGTAATCTTCAGAAAGTACCATTTCCTAAAGGTGGGGTGCTCAGAAGAGAACCTTTCTCAGTGTGATGTCTATAATTCCCTGTCCCCTATGGAAATGTGTGACAGAGAATGCCTATCATGGGTCTTAACAAGGCAAGATATGCAACGGAATGCCTCTGGTATCCCAGTGGTGTAATCATCTTTTGATAACTACATTGCTGGCATGCTCTTACGGGTTCAATAGACAGGAGAAAGGGTAGATTCAGCAGTTTGATGCTGGTCAGTGCTTCCAGATAGGACATATAGTTCACCTGGATTATAAAACTATGCTGGTTGAGGAAGAATGCTGGTATAAGTAACGGTAAATTAATCTTGGTTAACCCGCAGTCCCAGAACAGAGGAGGGTGGTTAATTATAGCAAAGAGCCTGAAATTCCTTCCAAAGTATTGATTCAAACAGCTAAAGAGAAAGCAGCATGCATACTAATAAACCTAAACAAATAAAAATCCACTGTTGTTGCATAGATCAACATGACCATGCTGAACGCTGTTATAAACAGCTTCCATGGCCAAGTGGTGCAGCTGTTCTTGCCCCACTGGAAATTAAGACCAGCTGGGATTTTTAGAGCCCTTCATCTTCACCATCAGCTAAGAAAGTTCAGAGAGAGGTTTCAAGATGTATAAACATTCTGACTGGTGTGCACGTGTGTGGTTTAGCAGAAATTTCTTCTCTAAAACAGTAGGAAGTTTGAGGTCACAATGAAACTTGAAGTGCACCTGTTTCTTCTTTTTTTCATGCTATTACACTGGTTTATATCCTTGTGGTTATACTGTGAGGCAATCGTGAGATCTGCTGCAGTTCTTGTACATGCTTAATTTCAGCATCCAAAGTTCAATCTTTCAGTTCTTTGTGTTTCCAGTTAAGAAAGGCTTTCCATAGCTGGCAGCAGAAAACAAAACAAAACCCCGCCAGTATTCTAAGTGACAGTATTTGTGTGGATGCTCTTCCATGTTTTGACTGAGATACGCATGGAAAGGTGCGTGGGTGTTGGCAGTTACTTGCTGACTTGATTTCCCTTATTTATCATACCCAGCTGTGGCTTTCTAAGAGCCAAGGCCCAAAGCATACAGCGTCATGACTGGATATTGCAGTTTAACAACATAAGATTCTCATTTGCTTTTAAATCCTTTCCTGCATCATCCAGAGATGAGGACAGAAGCGTCCTCTGCATGGGAGGAACATCTCCGCTTTCCATGTGCCGCTTGTTCCTGTACTGCTGAGAACTCCTCCTATTTATCTTAATTACAGAGGTCATCTTAAGCTCTTTCTCCAGACTTTCTAATATTCACATACAGAGACTTTGTAATCTTTCTAGCTGTATTAGAGAATTTTGGAACAAGTGGTGCTATTGAACTATACTTATTGTTTCTATTCTCATAGTATTGAAATTCCTTGGATATCTAGTCCATGATTTAGGAAAATATTCTTTTTTTAGGGGGATCAGAAGCATAGAGTAATTGCCTCAAATTGTGTTGGGAATTTGAAACAAAGGAAGGACTTGATCGTGAACTCATGGACCAGTGGATAAAAAATGAATGAATATTTTTATTATGTGATAAGTCTGTTCCCTGTGAAGTGCTGTAACACTTCTTCACTTGCTGTTATTACATATAATTAGTTCATGTAGAGGAAATTGCAAGACATCTTCACTTGTTGTGTGTTCTTTGTTACAGGAATCAAATATTTTGAGTCCAATACAGGATGGGACGAAAAAACCCCAGATAGACAGCAATAAAAGCAATAACTACAATATTGTTAAAGAGGTTGGTATATCTGCTAAGAAACTTAACATGCTTGTTGAATAATTAGATTTGCTAATTATTTTTAAAGAATGTATTTTTGTTTAGTTTTGTGATATGATTGCTTTGTTTCCTTCCATGCTTATTTATTTGTTTGTTTATTTATAGATTTTGATTCGACTCAGCAAACTTTGTGTTCAGAATAAAAAATCTCGGAATCAGCAGCAGCGATTGCTGAAAAATATGGGTGCCCACTTGGTAGTCTTGGACCTTCTGCAGATACCCTATGAAAAGGTTATTCTCATGATGTAGTGGTAAAGAACAGGAAATCAATAAAGGGCAAGGCCTGAAGTGGCCCAAGAATCAATGTGAATATTTTCTTTAACTCAATTCAGTCAACTACGGTACAAACATGAGATAATGATGCCATTTTCTGCTTAAGAATAATGGGTTTGGCCTAGGTTTAAATATGGCTGCCTGCATAGAACAGGTTTTGTTACTAATGTAAATGTTTACTGCCTCGCATACCTGGATGCCACTGAGCTATCATCCCAATCCTGAATCAGGCAAACCTTAGAGCTGCAGTCACTGCGCAGTAAGAAGGATTGATTTAGTGGATCTTCTGGCAGGGTACATGAATTGCACTGTCGGGTGCTGATGTGAGAGCTATCACAGATGCACAAAATGGGCAAAAAGCTTTCAAGTATCAAGTCTGAAATAATTAATTTTTTATTGTGGTGGAGGCTTCTAACGTAGTGGTCCTTGCAAGTTTTTCAGAAGATAATGTGGTTTTGCACTCGTTTATTGGCATTAGACATATAAATGAAGGATCTTTTAAAGATAGCCTTTTAAAGACCACATCTTTCTAGATCTTGTCGAAAGCACTGAGAGGAGTTTAAGCTCTCCCAGGCTGCATTTTCCTGAGTGTTACATACTAATGTTACGATACAGACACTGGATTCAGCTGTATTCAGTAAAATAGTGTTTGTCCATATAGGTGGTTCATCAAATCATAGTTAGAATACTATATGAGAGAAAGATAAAATGGGGATGAAACTAGATACGTATTTGTGTAGGAGTGTGTATAAACATACATATTCCTGTAGGTGTACACACACAAGCACACATACATCTGTTTCGATATGTAGCTGTATAAAAGCTAGAGCTTTCAAAAGCTTAAAATCAGTGCAGGCTAGAGAGGTGGGTTTTTTTTTAATTTATTTAATTCAAGCCACTTAGCAATTTTTTAAGCTAGGAAATGATAAACGTGCATGAGGAAATCTTACTTAGAGTTGTTGCTCATACCTGTGGCTCCCTATGGTCAAGTCAATTTAGAATAAGGTACAGTCACTAATGGTCTCTGAAGAAAACTACACTAGTTTCTTTTGCCGAAAAGGGAATTCCTGTCCTATAAAGGCTCAGGAAAATTGGTTTGTTCCTGTCTGAATTCACCTCTTGTCATTTCAACAAGTCTGGTTAGGTATGCCCATCTGATTTTGTTTGTCTTTTCTCTCCGAAGAGCGATGAAAAGATGAATGAAGTTATGAATCTAGCCCACACTTTTCTTCAGAATTTCTGTAGAGGAAATCCTCAGAATCAAGTTCTCCTCCACAAAAATCTCAACTTGTTCTTAACTCCAGGGGTAAGTTTTTTATTTTAAGGAGAATATTATAACTAGGAGTGAATTTGGACTTGTTGAAAAATTGCAGTGCTGAATAAGTAATTTCATTAGATTATGCCCCCCCTGCCTTCTCTTCTATGTCCTTGTTTCTTCTCCCTTACTGTTGCTCTTTATATCATTGTTTTTAATGTTGTCATTTTAAAAGTGTAAACCAATATTGTCTGTGGGGTGTACTGGAGGTATCTGTGAATAAGTGTCACATCATCACGTCATGTAGCTTGACTCTGATCTTATTCACCCTGACTCACAGTCAAGGTAGAAGGTGCAGTGATGACACTGTCATGAAGCTTGCATGACAGCTGAATAAGACCCGTAGGGTTTTGAAGATGATGCTTCCATTTGAGGCAACCAGTTTAAAATTTGATCTTTTATGAAATCATTGTCTTTATTGTAAATTTCTTTGTCATGGTCCCTTTGTGTTTATATGTATATGTATGTTTACAGATATAGTCATATAGAATGGCACCTTGCTCAATGGTAGATCTACTGAGCAAAACTTGCTTTTATTAGAGTGCATTAGGGTTGTAGACTTCGGGTCTGCATACATTAGGAAGCATTTGGTCTGTTATTTTTTATTTGTGCTTTTTTTTGTGAAGTTAGTGAAAGGCACTGAGCTGACCACAGGGGGAATTAATGCCCAGACTCCGTCCTGTCCAACACTGATGTTTAACTTGGGTGCCAAGTGTAGAGCCTGGTTGCACTTGCATTTCTGTTCTTTTGATCTTCTGATCATCCCAGTTATTGTGCTTTTTTTCACATCGTGGAGCAAAGTTGGTGGGATTCCTTTCAGAGGACAACTATACAGAAAGGTGTACCCTGGGAGCACACCTAACCCTCGTAAACTTTAGTCCAAGGGACCAAACTAGAACAACATTGAAGCAAAATCTGCAAGAATACATAAAGTCTGGATGCTGAGTCCCTAGCAGGATCCCTTCTTGCTACAGATCTGTTCCTCTTGTACTATGGTACTCAACACAGCCTTAGATTCCCTCTGTAGTTGATGTGGAAAGAGATGTTCTTTCAGAGTGATCAGACTGCATGTGCAATGATTTGCCTGCTGCAAATGCCTGCCTCTGACGACCATAGAGGGAGCTAGAGGTAGCAAATCATCTTTCTGGGTTGCCTCAATGAGAAGTTTGATGATGAGTGGGATGAATGTGGTCTCAGACATCTTGCATAATTAAGTCCCTAGAGAGGGCTCTAGCAGCGTCATGTGTGTATATGCATGTCTTCATCTTCTAAATGGGCACAAGTTTTGTTAGGGCACAAAAAGCTCCACTTCAGGACCATTTTATACTCATAAAAAAGTGTTGTGAAATCCCATCATAAATGAAAGCTAGGCCCTAAGGTCATTGTTTAATTCCTGGGCTGATGCACATTAGACTTCTGCATTTTGTCTTTACCAATGTGCCTTTCTCTAGCCTAGAATCCGGTAAATCTTTCAATCTCCAAACAAATCTGCTCTTCTTATAAGGCTGTTTTGATTTTAATCTGTTTAGCTCCTGGAAGCTGAAACCATGAGGCACATCTTCATGAATAATTACCTTCTGTGTAACGAAATTAGTGAAAGAGTGGTGCAGCACTTTGTACACTGCATTGAGACCCATGGCCGTCATGTGGAGTACTTGCGTTTCCTGCAGACCATTGTGAAAGCAGATGGCAAATACGTGAAAAAATGCCAGGACATGGTAATGACAGAGGTAAGTGAGAGGTTCATATGTTAATCACTAGCGGATGTCTTTTTAACACACTAGTATTTTGAGGCTGCTTTTTCTGCTCTTGATACCAATGGGATATAATGGCATCATCGCTTTAGAATTTTAAGCGGTATCACAAATAATGAATATTTTAGCAGACATTTTTTGGAGCTTAATCTAATTTTGTAAGGCCATCTGTATAACTACTAGAAAGAAAACATGAGTGTTAGCATGGTGATACAGGGATGTCTATTTGTAGATGATGTAGCATGGAAATCTCAGAGTTACATAAACCTTCATTTTCCTGTACTGTAATTTAGGATACCATTTATGCACCAAACTTGCCATATTGTGGTACGGTTTTGCCGTACAAGAGGCTCTTACCTCTGTGGATTTGTCTAAATAGTGTTGCAGACCATCTTTCTAGCACATAATCATGTAAAAATTCCAGGTACTAGTTTTGTTTTGTTTCTTTTGTTCCAGAGTGTTTCGGTGAGGGTCAGTAGAGCTATTCTTCCCTGGTGGTGTTCAAGGCTGGGTTGGTCATAGCCTTGGGTGGCATGGCTTAGTGGGAGGTGTCCCTGCCCATGGCAGGGGGGTTGGAACTGGATGATCTTAAGGTCCTTTCCAACCCTAACTATTCTATGATTCTATTCTAACTAGTTAAAGCTTAGCTAGATTCGGAGTCTGACCCAGTAAGTTCCACAGAGTGGTTTATGGACAAATCTTTATGCCAATAAAATTACTGGGAAAATACCTATTTGATTTCTTTGCAATTTGGATTTGTGTGTGCATGATAAATGAAGTCTTTAACTTGCAGACACTCATGCGTACAACTGTAATTCTGTTAGCAGTTCAAGGAGATTAATAAGTGGGTAAAATTGAATATGGTGAAAAGTCCCGGTAGGATCAGAGGCTAGGGAACCTTTTTCTTTACTTTTTGTTTGTTTGCTTGTTTTTTTTTTGTGTTTCTTCACAAAGGAAACAGAGGGAAGCTCTCGTTGGGGCAGGAACAAAACCAAACTCTGCTGAAATTTTGTTCCACAGCAACAGAGAGGAAAAACTTCTAATTAAGAAAATAAAGCTTCAGCCTACATGGATAACCTTTAATGGAATGTACCTCAACCTTTTCAATTTGACTGAAGCGTTTGAACATGCAATATCAATTACAAGTCTTTGATTTACATAATTCAAACAGTCCTTATGCCTTTGTGCAATAGATATTTCCCCTTCCACCGTAGCTTCTTGTAGGTTTTTACTTTCTCATCAGCCAAAATTTTTAGATTTTTCTCAATTTCAATACGTTTTGTTACTGACCTATAATAGCACAAAGATAAATTGTCATAATACATTTCCAAGCTGACTGCATGATGAAAATTGAAATGAACTTGGATGTGGCATTTACATCATGAGGTCTGCAGGAATTTGCTGGTGGGAGGGAGCACCCCTGTTATGATGAAAGAGGGTAAGATGGTGATCTGCTTTAAAATATGTAGGAGATTACAGGTAATTATGGTACGTTAGAAAAGGGTGCTAACAGGGAAATTTGAATGGTGCTTAACCAGCAATCCAGCATAAAGGGGACAGTGTGGCCAAATGGTTGGAACTTGGCATGGAATCAGGACATTTTCTCAGTAGACAACTAAGATGTACTTTGTGACTTTAAACAAGAGGTGTAACTTCTTTTACGCCTCCAGATGGGGCATGTAAAAAATTTACCACAAGACAAGACAGAGTATGAGTGTAAAACATGTCTCAACTACTCCTGTGTTTTCTTTTACCTACAAGAAGTATTTTGTAGGTCATTCCTGTTTACTAAGAGTAAGGGATAAACTGATCATATTTACATCTTTTAGAAAGTGCATACAGATGATGGAGCACCATTGCCAAAGAGCACTTTCATAAAATACATTGAACATTTCCATTCTGGCTTATTCACTTGTTCTCATATCCTTGGTCCCCATGTCTGTAGAGTGCTTGTAATGATGTTTACCAACCTGAAAGGTTCCTTAGGGCACTTTTTCTCATTACAAGCATGCTTTGAGGTTCCTGGAGGAACGCTGCCTATCAGTGCAAACATTATTACAAAGGGAAAGCAGAATTTACTTTTGAACTAGATTGATGTGGCAGCAGTTTTCTATTGGGCAGAGAAGCGATTCAGAGCAGTGCTGTGGAGAAGGACTTGGGGGTGTTGGTCGATGGCAAAATGAACATGAGCCGGCAGTGTGCGCTCGCAGCCCAGGAAGCCAACTGTATCCTGGGCTGCATCAAAAGGAGTGTGACCAGCAGGTCGAGGGAGGTGATCCTGCCCCTCTACTCT